>DWDQ01000002.1:0-164487 GCA_018245515.1 Pyrrhopyge guianae | reverse complement strand
GTAAATCTATCATTGATTTTAATGCTGTTCCCCAAACATCTTCTACAAGTGGTACAAGTCCACAAGGTAATCTTGCTGCTTATGCTACGCAATTTGCTAAGAATATAGGATTTACCCGTTCATTTGATGAGCATGGTGTTATATTATGTCTTGCCTCGGTTCGTGTAGATCAAAAATATCAATATGGTTTGCCGCGTATGTATTCACGTAGGACCCGTTTAGATTATTATATGCCAGTTAATGCTAATTTGGGCGAGCAAGCTATTATGGCTAAGGAATTATATGCTACAGGCGATAAAACGAAGGATGAGGCGGTATTTGGCTATCAAGAGCGTTGGAGTGAGTATCGTTATAATCCCAATCGTGTGAGTGGTAAGTTACGCTCTGTTGCGGATGCTCCATTGGATGTTTGGCATTTGGGTCAAAAGTTTAGTGAGCCGCCGAAGCTGAATGCAGAGTTTATTAAGTCAGATCCGCCATTAAAGCGTATGTTAGCGGTTCAAAATGAGCCGCAGATTGTATCAGATTTGTATTTTCAGGTTGACTGTACTAGGGTAATGCCTGTATATTCCGTACCAGGTAGTTTTGGGAGATTTTAATGAGTATATTTGATTTCGTTTCGCCAATATTTAATGCATTTGGCGTTCATATGCAGAACCAGACTAATGCAGAGCAGGCTGATTTGAATCGGCAGTTTCAGGAGCGTATGAGTAATACAGCGCATCAGCGTGAGGTTGCGGATTTACGTGCAGCTGGTTTGAATCCTATACTTTCGGCGAATAGTGGAGCTAGCAGTCCATCTGGCTCTGTATCTGCCCCCGCTCAGAATATGTTTGGTAATATTAATTCGGCTTATTCTTTGCATTTGCAAGAGCAGTCCATGAAGCAGCAGCTTGATTTACAACGGGCACAGATTCATAATATCAATTCTCAGACTGCTATGAATGCTAAGCAATTGTCTAATAGTGATAATTCTCCTCTTATAGAGCGTTATGTTGGTAAAGAACCTGCTCGAGATGCTGGTTTGCTTTATCATGCAGGTAGATCTTTAGTTGTTCATCCTTTAAGTAGTATTAATTCTGCTTATAGTTATGTTAGGAAGAGTTTTAAGTAATAGGATTTTTATTTTGTGTAGTTTAGTTAAATTTTTAATTTTTTTGATTTTTTTTCCGTTATCTCTTATTTATTTATTATATCGTGCATTGATTTTGGTTAATAAGTTGATTATAATTTCCGATAGGAATTTGGATTCTCAATCTGATATAAAAGATTGATTCCATAATATATATTATGCGACTTTGGTTATTTGAAAGGAGAAGTTAATGGTCAAGTTTCATCTCCTCTATTTTAACATTGAATTTCGTAATAAAATGTAAAATTTGATCTACATATTTTTTAGTAAATAAGTTGTTTGGGTGATTAATACCATTTTTAATGTTTAAATTATCTAGGGCACTGACCGCAAAAATAACGGGCAAACAAGTAGCTAACGCCATAGAATTTATAGTACCTGAATGATCTTCAAATTCTATCTTTAACACATTTTCGCTTGCATATCCTGGCCATCTTAATGTTCTTTGCTCCACATTTGCATTTTTTAATTTTATATTTAAATTAACATGTTGATCCCTTCCATCATGAAAACTCTCTAACATCCCAATAATAGGGTAAAACTTCTGAAAATCTTGCAATTTTTATCAATTGACCGCCACTTATTTTGTAAGCATCTTTAAAAGCAAAAGGTAAGTGGGTTTTACCAAATAATCTCTTATATCCCAGTGGATTCTTTGGTCTTTTGGTTACAATTCCTCCACAATAAGTTATAATACTATCTATGTGACCCAATTTAGCTATTTGCGCCTCAACTAATATGTCCAATAACCCTGGCTCCAAACCCAGCGGCATAATAGCTTTTATTTGTGAAGTTTCTAATAAAGCCTTTAGACTAAAACTTTCATTACTTATGTCTCTAGATATACTAAGAAAATAACCCTTAAACTGATTGTTGTATAAATACAACAAAACCTCTTTAGTTGACGGCCATGACGAACAACAGATAACAACTTACCCCAACAGCTTAAATGTAGTAAAAGCTAAACTACTGCCTATAGATTCACCGATTCCTATACACAAAGCATAGACAGCAAAGATTGCCACTTTTTTGTCTTCTGATACAAATTTAGATAAAAGCGTATTGCAAGCAGGAATAGCTATTATTTCTGCTAAGGTTATTATGGCGGTAAAAATAAATACCAGCCAAAGATTTATATGCAAAAAAAGCATACAAAATATTGAGCAAAAGAATAATAAAAACGCAATTAAAATAGCTCTATATTCAATTAGGTTTAGTTTGATTAGTGCTTTATGGATAGCAACACTGAATAAAACACTTATTGCTGCATTTACTGTCATAAAAGTCCATGTAAATTTTGCATTGCCTATAAGTTTTACTAAAAATAATGGAAATAAAGTCATTGCAAACGAGTAAAGTAGCCAAACCATAATAACAAGAATAATTATTAATTGCGTTTTACCCTCTTTGACAATTTCTTTAAAAGCAACAAACCAGTGAGTTTGCTTTGCTATTTTAATATGTTTTGTATATATAAAGCTCCACACGCTAGATAACAAAGCAACGAGGGAGAATACCCAAAAAGCAATATTGCTAGATAAGTTATAAAGTTGATTAAAAATAAAAGGCCCTAAAAGAGAAGGTAGATTAGTTGCAATATTTAGACGAGCAAAATTAATCGTATAGTCATTTTCCTTATTTGACTTTAAAGTAGCAACGATGGTTCTTATAACTAAAATAGAATTGCCATAGCAAAGCCCAATAAAAAGACATGCGATAAATAATAAACTAATATTATGAGTAGTCGCTAAAATAGCAAAACCAATAAAACACATAAATTGTAAAAGCAGGAGCAGTTTATTTATTGCTATCTTGTCTAACATTGGAGTTAGAAGAATTCTGCCTACTCTTGCCGTGAAGCTTGTAGTAAATAACAATAAGGCTACAGTTTTTGTTGTTAATATAGAATTTTGATAAAAATATACAACAATCAATGGGTACGGAACTAAATAGAGCAAACTTGTAAGGAGTTCTTCTATCCAGACAATTTTAAATGTAGAGAGTCTTGTAAGCATAATCACCCTCACTAACTTAAGTTAATATTAGTAAGCTGTATTGCTTTATTTAACTCGCTTTCAACCGCTTCGTAATTAATATTTTTTGTTAAAGAGTACCCCACCCTACATTGGTTAAAACTTTTAGGAGGCAAAACTATACTGCTTCCACGCTTCATTAGTTCTATTGTATTAGGTATTTCTGCATTCACCGATAAACCATTAAATATGCCCTCTTGCGAAGCGATATAAAATTGAACCCCTGCCACCCTTTGTGGCCCTTGTTTTTTAACCTCTATAAATTGATCATCTATTTTCCCATTAATTGTAGATTTTATAATTATTTCCAGCCAAGATATATTTAAAGCTTCTGATACCAAATGAGAACAGATTAAATCGCCTCCAGTGCGTGTAGCAATTTCAACAAGTTTACATTCATCTTTTTGTACTTTCATTTCTACATGGATAGCTGCATGGTGTATGCCTAATTCTCTCACGATGCTTTCAACCGCTATTATAATTTTTTCTTGCGTTGTTGCAGGTAGCTTAGATGGAAAAATGTGGCGCGTCTCAATATACCAAGGGTTAGTTGTAGTTTTATCCGTAATACCTGCTATATACACTACGTTATTTGAAACAAAGCCCTCTATACTAACTTCCTGACCGTGTAAAAATTCTTCAACTATATAATAAGCACCAAATTTATCAAACAAACCTTTTGCTTCATTTTTTCTTTTATGTTCAAGCTGTTCCAGCGCATAAAGCAATTCTTGCCTATTGTGGATCAGAAAAATACCTTGCGAACCGCTTGCAGAAACAGGCTTTAAAATTAGAGGATAAGTAAATCCCTTAACCACCTCATCTACTGGCGATGATGCTTCTATTTTTGCAAATTTAGGCAGCAAATGAGGTAATTTATCACTTAACCGCTCTCTACATAAAAACTTGTTCTTTGCCACTGTTGCAGCATCTACTAAAACATGATTTAGTTTTAGTATTTCAGCAATTTTAGCAGATAAGATAATATCGGTATCATTCCAAGAAAAAACTGCTTTTACATCATTATTTTCTGCTATTGTTTGTGCCTGCTTAATACAAGCTTCTTCATCTTTATTGTCAATTTTCACATAAGATTTTAGATAAGGGCTCGCATATTCTGGACAATTATTGGACATTAATATTACATTATATCCAGAGTTTTTTGCGGCCATAAGAGCGGCTAAACCTTCTGCCTCAATCGGGCGCAAATTAAGAAATAATAGGTCGTTCATGGCGCTTCCTTTTTGTTTAGTAGCTTATTTATGTCTTTTATAGATATATTTGGCATCTCCTTAGCGATGATGTTAAAACTATCGTTAACGCCGTATGCATTGTACAAATAATATCTAGAAAGGGTTGGCATTAGTGGGTATAATAAACGCAATAAATTCCATAATACATAACAAGATAAATACACCACCGTTTTTTTATTCATATTGGGTAGGCTATCAAAGGCAGTAATTTTTTGCTTTAGATATTGCTTGGTAGTTATCAGTAATGCATCTAAATGTATAAAAAATTTATTTGGTGCTAAGCTATAAATATCCATAAGCTTTAACCCTTGCATATAAAAGTTATTTACATCGTCAAAAAAAATACGATCAAATTCCGTCCAACTACCACTAGAGGTAATATCTTGGTTGTATTTTATGACAATAGCTAAGCAGCTATCTATTATTTCTTGGATTAACTTACTATATTTTTCTTGGAACTCCTGAAACTCTTGTTGTGAAAAATTAGAATTTTTATCAGAGCGATGTATGTATGCAAAATATAATCTTAAATAATCAGAAGCTTTATTCTGCGCAAAAAAATCTTTAGCCCAAATAGCATGATTTTTAGATGTAGAAAATTTTTTATTATCTAATAAAGAGAAACTAGTAGTTATCGCCTGCGTATCTAAAAACCCAAATCTCTCATGCAAAAATACACTAACTAAAAATATACTACATATAAAATTATCTCGCCCATTGAAGAATATTATTTTGCTTATATCTTTATATTCTTTAAACCAGTATAATCTTAATAATAGCCTTTGAGCAAAAGTTGATAGGGTTTGATCTGTGTATTGAGGTAAAACAACACCTTCTTTTTGAAATATTGATATCGCAACAGGATGCTCTTTATAATAATTTACTATCTTATCTAAAGTATTTGGAATATACAAACCGAAATCAAGTGATAATTGGCTGTAGTGCTCGGCAACAATAGCTAATGATTTAATATTAGGCTTCCAAAATAAAGACTTACGCTCAACTTTTTCTAACAAATTATTAGAAAAAATTGCAGTAGGATTTAACAAACTGTGGCAGTCCAAACCTGATCCACAATTTTCACATTCTATGCTCAGAGTCTCGTTTCCGCAAAAATAACATATTCCTTATATTCTTCTATAGTTTTATGTAAAAATTCATTAAAGCTACAATTTTCCTCAATGTTATGTGCTATAAAGTCATTTGGCTCTAGATTAAAATTTTTAAAATCGGTATTAAGCTTTCTTTGCCAGTTGGGAATCAAATGGGTAAAATAATAAAAGATCTCCAGCGCAAACTTCAGCTTGCGTCACATTACCATCTTTAGAGCGACTGGTAACTTTCCCCTCTCCATAAGTAATAGTCCAAACTTCATAATCTTTATGATTATGATATTTTGTTGAAACGCCAATTGGAACTTGAATAAAACTGAGGTTTAAGTCATTTTTTATACCTATTATTTTTGCTATATCAGCAACACAATATGGCTCTTCTTTGTTTATGTTTTTAAAAAGATTGGGGAATTTATCCAAACTTATTCCTCGCTTAAGCTAGTATTTTCAAACAATAATTTTAGATATTCTTCCATTTCTTCTGGCGTTCCTGTGACTAAGCCAGAAAAAGGCAACTCGCTGCTTCTATAAGAGAGGTCTGTAGCCAAATTTTCGGCATTATTGACATTATATGATACTAATCTTCTATCCTGTAGCAGAGCTTCACGGCTAACGATATTCACCACAGGAGATTTTAACTTATGTGAAGGAAACATGAAAAAACCAAAAAAATTATTGTTAACTATATTCGGAATTTCTACTCTTTCGCCAAGCATTGATAAAACACTAGCATTTTGAAGATGTATTCCGGTTTTTAGCTCAAAAACTTTACCTATATCCCCGCCACCTGGCCTGTTGGCGATTTCTAAAAAATACAACTCTTTTTTATTAGATTGAATAATTTCTAGATGAAAACTACTATCTACTATACCAAGAGCCTTAACAACCTTATCAGCAAAATCTCGGTACACAGCCTCATTTCGTACTTGCACAGAGCCCAAAGGATACCCATTGGCATAATCCAAACAAGTATTTATATATTTGCTAACTTGCAGCAGAGCAATTTCTCCATTATTCATAACCCCATCAATATGGTAAATATCTCCATCTACAAAAGTTTCGACCTCAAAATTATCTATGGCCAATTCTTGATTTTCACCATCTAAAGCTTCAATACCACTTGTTTTAGACTTTAACGAAGTAAAAAAACTATCAATATTAGTAAAAGCTATAATATTACTGCTTGCAGCGCCATCTTTTGGCTTTACCACAATCATTTCATCTGAAAAGCTATGTGGTACCTCGTTTTTATTATTTATTATATCTTTTAATTCACAAAAGCTTGGCACTAAAATGCCAGCTTTTTTTACGATTTCTTTCATTAAAACTTTGTCGCGAACCTTTATGATATCTTTGGGTTTTTGTCCATAAATGTTTAATTGCTCTCTAATTTGTGCAGCTTCCATTAGCTCATATTCTGAAAGCGACACCACTCTATCGAAAGTAATATTATTATGTTTCGCAAATTCCACTACGCAATCTAAGATGCCATCTTCTTTTTTGCGAATAATTTTTGAATATTTTAGGGTATCAGGAATATCTTTAAGACTGTCTTCTAAACCTATATAAAAAATATTGTGAAGATTATGATCTACCGCTAAATGATATAAAGAAGTTGCATATATAGGGCGATGTAAGATTAAAATATTCATCTGAGACTCCTAAATATCCTGTAAACTCAAAAAAGCAAAACGTTCTAAATTTAAATTCTTGTAAAAATTATTCTCTAATATCGAATTAATTATTATACTATTACGCCAAGGCATTATTGATAAATTTGAATCTATACGTATTTTTATTAAACTTCTTTAACAGCAAGCTAGCTCTATAGGTAGCATCGCTCTTACTTAGGTCATACAAACTAGTATCTAATGACACATGTAGCTGTTTCTTTTTATTATAAATAATCTCAAATAGCTGATTTGCTGTTACACCTGATATTCCATCGCTTGTGTATAATATATTGCTAAATAACGTTTCTTTATAGCTTTTATGCGTTTTTTTAATTTCTTTTGTATAGGCTGGAGAATAAAGAGAGTTTATAATAGCATTGTCATCTAAAGAATGAAATGCAGATCTCTCTGATATCCATACTATATCAATGTTCTGAACATTATTCAATAAGTCCATTACTATCTCGCAAGCACTTTGCCCATTGCCTACGATTAAAACTTTTCCTTTTAGCTTTTCTCTGTATTTTAAATATACTGAAGAATGAAACACATCATCGCTAGAATATTCTTTGGCAAAACTAGGTATATTAGGAACAGGGCCAGTACCTACTACTATAGACTTAGATATATATTTATTTTTATTGGTATTTACTAAATAATAACCATCATTAGTTACTGCTATATTTTCTGCATTTTCGCCAAAATTTATATTTTTAAAATGCCCCACAACCCATTTTAAATAATTATTATATTCCAAACGAGTTATACTATCGCATTCCCTAGCAGAAAACTGATAAAAAAGTCCATCTTTTAACCAACTAACTTGTAAATTACCGCCTATAGAGTTTAGCGGTGTCTTAGCCATTAAGCAATTTAAACTAATATTAAATGGCCCAAACCCAATTCCTAAAACATCTAAAAATTGCTTACTCAACGCAGTTCCATATATAATTATATGACTATATGAATAGTTGTATACGAACTTTTTTTTATTCGTCAAGTAGCAATTTTACTTGGTGTCGGAATTTGTATCATTGTCCTTAGCGCTCTCATAAGAGAATGGACCGTTCGGTAAAATTGTAGATATAGCATGCTTATATACTAGCTGCATATGGTTTTCTCTTCTTAAAACAACCGAAAAACTGTCAAACGAGCTTATGTAACCAGATAATTTAACTCCATTAACCAAAAATATAGTCAGAGGCGTTCTTTGTTTGCGAACATTATTTAAAAAATTATCTTGGATATTTTGCGAATATTCTGCCATCTCGCCCTCATGAAATTACATAACTACCCAATATATAAACTATAATAAATATTATACAATATAAAATTCCTATAAATATGTTAAGTTTTGCCAGGCAAGGCTGTTTTTGCATCGCTTTATGGTGTCCAGCTCTGGAATGGTTTTTAAATATTCAGCAATAGAATGTCTAGCTATGATTAATTCTGGGGCGATTTCGTGCAATGGCTTAAGCACAAAACCACGCTGCAACATAAAGGGGTGCGGCATAATAAGGCTGTCGCTATTATAATTTTCAAATGCATCATAGAGCAAAAGATCTATATCAATAGTACGCGGGCCCCATTTGGCAACCCTTTCGCGGCCATGTTTAAGCTCTATCGCCTGACATAACCGCAAAAAAATCTCTGGCTCAAGTTCCGTTGCGAATTTAGCACATGCATTAAAAAAATAATCCTGGCTAATATTACCCCAAGGCGGTGTTTGGTATAATGAGGATAAGCGTTCTAGCTGACATAGCCCTGTGCTTGTTAAATCACGCACGCTTCTAATAATAGTAGCCTCTACATCCCCTACATTACCGCCAAAAGATAAATAAACACGATACATCCTAGTCCCCTAGTTAAAGCCAAGCATCAGCTACTGCCAGGGCTTGGCAATTGACTGCAACATTGTGCACACGAAAAATAGAAAAACCACGCTCTCTTAACAAAACCGATAACACGCTAGTGGCAACATCCATATCTACTGATTGAGCCGCGTTACCGTGCTTTAAACGACCTAGCGATTTTTTACGTGAAATACCAGCTAAAAGAGGGTAGCCAAATGCGGCTAGCTCACCTATGCGCGTAAACAAAGCCATATTATGAATATAATCTTTGCCAAAACCAAACCCTGGATCTAGCACGATGGCTTCTTTTTGTATGCCTGCTTTTGCTGCAATCGTTAGCGATTTATCAAAGAAGAATTTCTGATCCTCAATAATGTCGCGATGTGGCACACGCTCACGATTGGTATGCATTATAACTATACCAGCCTTAAAATTTGCCACTATTTCTGCCATTTGCGGGGCTTTTTGCAGTCCATATACATCATTAATAATATGCGCCCCCAAAGCCAAAGCAGCGGCAGCGGTCGAGTGATTATAAGTATCAATCGAAAGAATCGCTGTAAAATCTTGAAGCAGAGTTTTTACAATCGGCAATATGCGCGTTTGCTCTGTTTGCGCCGATATTGGCTCGGCCCCAGGCCGTGTTGCTTCACCACCTATATCTATAATATCGGCACCCTGTTGTATCATAGTTTTGGCATGGCTTATGCTAGCTTTAGGAGACATATAAGAGCCCGCATCAGAAAAAGAATCTGGCGTAACGTTCAAAATACCCATGATAATAGGCGATTTATCTAGGTCTAATGAAAAATTATTACCGACCCTCCAAAACATAGTACAACTTTCCATAAAGCAAGTGACAAAATCATAGCATAATTAAATAAGTTGTGATAGATTAATAAATTAATAAAAGCCTGATTGCAAAATTATGGAGTAAACATGGCTCGTCAAACCGAGATAGAAAAGTCGAATCTTAACATAGAGCGAGCTTTAGAAGCAGCCCTAGAAAGCAAGCTTAAGGAAAAAGCTTTAGAAGAAAATGAGACTTTAGAAAAAGACAGTTTGCTAGAGTTGGATAATTTAGCAAATGCAATAGAATTAAGCAATATTGCGCACGCGGCATCCTCTACAATGGAAGAATCTAAAGCTACAACAAATTTAGAAACTAATGTTGAAAAATTTGCCTTTTTTCCTGAGCAACTAAAAGCTGCAAATGACGATGCCACTGCACCTTCTTTTTATCAGATTTTTAAAAGCCGCTCTGCCTCTAGCCTTTATTGGACAACCAGTGCAATAAGCTTAATTTGGGCCACAGGTGGTACAGCTCTAGCCATTAACTTAGCTAAAACTGCACCTAGCCTCTTTTCGTTTTTAAATAGTGCGGCTGGCTTTGGCGTTGTAAGCGGTACAATATTTCCCATCTGCGCTTTTTGGGGCTTTGCGAAATTGTCAAAAAATTCTAGCGACTTATCGCTTATGATAAAATCGCTAAGCAATACGCAGCTTGGCAATGCACCCTATTTAACCGAAAATACAGTAGATTTTAGCAAACTAAGCGCTAGATTGCGCGCAGAACTTACCAATATGGACGGTGGTATACAACGCACTTACGAGCGAGCCTGCGAAATAGAAGCTATGGTTAGTGGCGAAGTAAATAATTTAGAGCGCGCTTACATAGAGAATGAAACGCGCATTCATAAATTAATAACAATGCTAGCCAATGAGCGACAAGCTATTTTAGAGCATGCAGACCGGGTTAAGAAAACTTTGCAGCTTACAAGAAACGAAATCTCAGATGAGCTCGCTAGCGTTACAGATAATATTACCGATAATGTTGAAACTATAGCAGAGAATCTTGGCAAAAGTCTAAATAAGAAAACGCAAACTATATTGGACAATTTGCATGCAGTTAGCGATTCCCTAACTGATGTTCTTACGAATAAACTTGATATAAAAGGCGACAGTTATTTAGGCCAACTCGATAATCTTTTTGACAAAATTGACAAAACCATTGCAGAGCGTGGTTCTCTATCTGCAAATAAATTTGACACAAATATGGTAGAATTAGCGCATAATACCGACAGGACAGTAGCCGAGATTAATGAAAAATTCATGTCGCTAGACCTCTCTATAGCAGAGCGGAATGAACAAATGCTTGGCGCTGTGCAGAATAGATTAGACGACATGCTAATAGACGTGCCAGATAAATTAAATGATGCTACAAAAGTAGCAATTCGCGCCTTTGAGGAAAATCTTGAATCGTTGAATAATGTATTAACAGATGAAAATAGATCTATCCTAACCTCCTTCTTAGATCATACTTTATCAATAGAAGAAAGCACCGATAAGCTAGCAGAGATTTTAGATACCAAGGCACGCAGTCTGAATGAAGATCTGTTGAGCCGTATCACAGAGTTAGAAAATAGCTTTGACCAAGGTAAAAGCCGGTTTTTATCTACGGTGGAAGATGTAAAAGATAATTTAAGCACACAAGTAGTTAATTTTGAAAACCAGCTAGAGCAAATCTTCAACGATAAATCTGTTGCAATTTCAGCCAAGCTAGAAACTAGTGCCGGATTAATTTCTGACTTATTAGCACATACTAGCGATAACCTTACCAGCAATATCGGCTCGCAACTAACGGTGCTAACACAACATCTAGACAATATCGAGCAAAAATTTGGCGAGAGAATTAACCAGCTAAATGATTTTGGTGTAGAAAATATAGAAAAATTAACTAGCTATGAAACTGGCCTAAAGCAAGAGATTACGCAAAGCCTTGCAAACCTCAACAATACCATCAGTTCTTACAATACTGATATCGCTTCTTCCGTAGCAAATTCGCTGCAATTAAATAAATCAGAAGTACATGAGGTATTAGAAGAGCAAGCAAGCGCAGTAGAAGCAAGAATAGCAAAATTGCGTGACTTTGTAGCGCATGCAGAAGAGCAGTTTAACGAGTTGCTGCTAAAACAGTCAGCCAGTATAGATGATGTAATATCATATAATAATGATAATCTTCAAAGCAGCTTTAATAGCCATTTAGTATCGCTAGAAGAATATGCAAATATGATAAAAGCTGCCATAGCGCAGTCAAATACATTGCAAACAAATTTTGACGAGCAAAAGCAGCATTTAGAAGTAGCGCTAAATTCGAAAGCGCAGTTGATAAGCGAAAAAACCGAAGCGCTGCAGGCAAGCCTAGCCAACAATCTAAGCAACAGCTTTCAACAGGTAGAAGAACAGGCCGCTGCAGTAAGCCGCATTCTGCACCATGAAATAAGCCATGCAGCAGAATTATTTAACCAAGAAGCGAGCACAGCCCAACAATATGTTCATAAAATCAGCGATGAATTAACCGAATCCATATCAAAATTTGAGCAAGATTTTGTAACGCTGCATTCCAACATTGTGTATGGCACCGAGCTTATAAGCGACGATGTAAAGGCTAAAATCAAAGAAATTGAAGGCTATGTAGAAACAGAAGCCGCGCAGGCTAGCCAGCATATCGTTGCGGCTGGTGAATATGTAAATTCTGCCTTAACCCAAGCCATGGCAAATGTCGAGCAAAGCTTGCTAGATCGTTCCAATGTGCTTAACGAAACTGTAAGCAAGCTAGAAACGCAAATTAGTGACCAGATCTCTCATGTAGAAGGTTCAATGCAATATCTAACAGAGCGCAGTACGCAACAAATCTCCTCGCAGCTTGAGCAGATAAATAACAGCTCGCAGTCGCTATATAGCGCTAGCGTTAGTGCTACACATACTTTTAATAATATTGCAGAAAGCTTGAGCGACCAAATTACGCATTCTACGCAAGCACTACAGCAGCAACTTTCTTCTGAAAATGAATTGTTTGTGAATGCTGTAGCCGACCGATCTGCACAAATCGCACAATCGGTAGAAAAATTTACCTCTGAGCTACATCGTAATATTTTTGCCCTAACCGCGAAGCTTGATAGCTCCAGTAGCAACATTGTGCAAAAAACCGAAGGCTTGGTAGAAAATCTGCAACAGGCAGAAGATAAATTTAGCCAAATGATGGATTATAACAATAATAATTTAAATGAGTTATCCAAAGATGCCAAAGCAAATATCGCGCAGCTTACAGAAAATTTTATGGCGCATGCAAATTTATTAAAACAGGTCTCTAATTTATTGGATGAATCAAAGGGTAGTTTTTCAGACAAAGTCGGCGCGCACAAAGACGCCTTGCAACAGCTATTCAAAAGCCTAGAAAATAAAACAGAAGAGATGACTAAATCTATTATAAATTATAAAAATGTAATAGAAGCAGCAGAAAAAGTTCAAGACAGCAACGTATCTATAGCAGCCAGAAAACTATCCCCAGAGGTAGCACGGGCCGCAAATCGCTTTGTAGAAGCCTCGCAACAAATAGGCAGCTCAAATAATGAGCTCGAGGCCGCCTTGGCGCAAAATACACAGCGCCTACAGCAAAACTATCAAAGAGCCAATACAGTATCGCTAAAAAATGCTATAAATGAGCAAATCATGGCACTGCAAGATATTTCTGGTGCTGTAAATAATTCAGCTCTGCTTGACGGTACTACCGGTACTTCATATAATTATCAAGCCAAACCAAGCCCTACTCCCGAAAGCTCAAAAACATTGCAAGAGCTAGCTTCTACTATTATTGATACGGTAGATGATGAGGCTTTAGCGGCCGTTTGGCATAATTATAAAAAGGACCAACGCAATATAGATGCTTCAAAACTCTATACGGCAAAAGGTGTGCTATTATTTGGCCATATACGCTCTAAATACAGAACAGAACCAGTCTTTAAAAATTCTGTTGACGCGTATATCGCGGAATTTGAAAAGATATTAAAGCGCCTTAGTGCCGCTGGCGACAGCACCGGAGTGTATAATTATTTACAGTCCGACAGTGGCAAAATATACACGATGCTAGCCCATGTTACAGGGCGTATAGAGTAATTCTTTATATTAAACTATACGCAACTGCCCAGCGGCATTGTGCAACACGCCATTTACTAACCTTGTTTCTGCAGCTGCAAAAAACGCTTTGCTCAATTCTACATATTCATTAATAATAACAGCTACATCAATTTTTTTATGCGTTTTTAGCTCCCAAATAGCAGCGCGTAAAATAGAGCGCAAAACAGAATCTAAACGCGAAAGCGGCCAATCTGGCGGTAGATTTTTGCTTATAAATGGATCTAGTACAGTTTGTTGTTCAACCACACCAATGATTATACTGCGAAACCACTGTATATCCGCTGGCAAATATTCATCGCCATCTATTTCTTGCCCTAGGCGATAAAGCTCATATTCTTTCGCTATATCTATAACATTAGCTCCAGTTACCTCCAGCTGATACAATGCCTGTACAGCCGCAAGGCGAGCAGAGCCACGTTTATTTACTGGCTTTACTTCATCCTTCATGCATATTTTCTTTCAGCTTTATCAACTCCAAACAAGCAAAGGCTGCCCATGCGCCTTTATTCGATTCATCTGCTTTTGCGCGCGCCAGAGCCTGCTGGCCATTATCCACCGTCAATATCCCATTGCCTATGGCCAAATTCTTAGCTAGAGCTAAATCCATAAGTCCAGAAGTTGAGCCATTGGCTACAATCTCAAAATGATAAGTTTCCCCACGAATAACGCAGCCCAGCGCTACATAGCCAGCATAGCAGTTTTTACTCATTATCGCTATAGCGGGTGGTATCTCTAGGGCGCCGGGCACGGTAACAAGATCATATTCATAACCAGCTGCATCTAATTTCGCTTTGGCACCAGCTAATAAAGCCTCTGCTATATCTTCGTAATAGCGGGCTTCAACGATTAAGACTTTCTTTTTCATTATAACTGCCTTTTCGCCTCGCTATAGCGTACAGAATAACGGGCTAATTGGTCTATTTCAAGATTTACATAATCACCAACTATCTTTTCGCCAAAAGTAGTAACTTTTAAACTATGGTCAATAAGCAAAACCTCAAATATATCATCCCGCACATCATTAACCGTTAAAGAAACTCCATTTACTGCTATAGAGCCTTTTTTAGCAATAAAAGGCATTAAACCAGTATCAGAACTTTTGAAATATATTCTTTTTGCCTCGCCCACCGGGGTAAGCTCTATTATTTTTGCCGTTGCATCAATATGCCCAGAAACTAAATGGCCACCAAGCTCGTCGCCTATTTTTAGCGAGCGCTCTAGATTTATCCGTGTATTTTTCTGCCAATCCTTAATTGTGGTTAGCCGCACCGCTTCTTCCCACGCTTCCACTTCAAACCAAGCTTCTGATTTATTTACTACCGTTAAACACACGCCGTCGCATGCTATTGAAGCACCTATGGCGATAGTTCGACAATCATAAGAAGAAGTAATACGTATTTTCCTTCCTTCATTAAGGCTTATAACCTCATCTACTACACCGATGGCTGTTATTATCCCTGTAAACATTTGTTGGTCCTTATCCAATGTTCATATTTGTTAGAGTTTAACGACATTTTTTCAATAAGTCTATAATTATCGCTAGCAATTATTTTCTGCAAATTTGGCGCCAATATTGGATCTTTCTCGACAATCACGGGACTAGTGAATAAAGCCAAGCGATCTACCAGATCTGCCGCCAAGAAATTTGTTGCAACATTAGCTCCCCCTTCAACCAATAGCGAAAAAATATTTAGATGATAAAGTCTAGCTAATAGCTCTTCTAAATCTATAAGTTTCTTTTGCGGCAGCATAAACTCTAAGAGTTCGGCCCCCCTATCCTGCAATGCCTGTTTTTTTGCAGAATCGGCAGTTGCCGAGCAAGCAATCCATAGGGGCTGCTGCCTAGCGGTTGCTACTAATTGACTATGCAGCGGCAATTTTAAATCTACATCTAGCACTATGCGTATTGGCGAGCATTTTTCTAACCCGTTCAGGCGACAGTTTAATATGGGATCGTCTAATAAGGCAGTTTGCAAGCCAATTAGAATCGCGTCATATTTACTGCGTAATTTATGGGCAATTTTTTTAGCCAAAGCATTGGTAATATTAAACTTAGCTACGCCGATTTGCCCCACAGCCGCATTTTGCGCTAACGCCAATTTCAAGGTAACTTCGCATCTTTTATATTGTTGATTTATAAAATAGCGACTCATTACATTATAGGCATAAGCACTCAAGATTCCAGTAGTTACCTCTATGCCAGCTTCGCGTAGCATTTGTATGCCATGCCTGTCTACCCTTGGATCTATGTCGCACAAAGCGACTACTACCCTTTTTACCTTTGCTTTAATTAGCGATAATGCACAAGGCGGTGTTTTGCCATAATGAGCGCAAGGCTCTAATGTTACATAAAGGGTGGATTCTGCTACGGCTTTGGCGCCATAAAGCCGCATGGCTTCTGCTATGGCTTGGGTTTCAGCATGGGGCCGGCCAGTTATGGCTGTGGTGCCACGGCCAATAATTATAGTCTCTTTTCCATGCCTCCATACCAATATAGCGCCAACGGCTGGATTTTCTAGCGTAGAGCCTAGGGCTGTGGAGGATAACTCCACAGCCGCCTTCATAAAAATTTCATCACTTAGATGCTGCATTATGCCTTAGTAAATTGGAAAGTTCTGCGTTAGATTCTTTACCCGTTCTTTCACCCGATGTAAAGCTTCGTCTAGCTCTTCGTCCGTACTTAAAGCTTTGATTATAGAAGCTATCATTTCCCCTATAGCAACAAACTCCGTCGAGCCAAAGCCGCGTGTGGTACTTGCTGGCGTGCCCAACCGAATGCCAGAAGTTATAAAGGGCGAGCTAGGGTCAAAAGGCACAGTATTTTTATTACAAATAATATCTACACTACCCAATGTTTGCTCCAATTGCTTACCCGTAATATTATAAGACTGTAAATCTAACAATAATAGATGATTATCTGTACCCCCTGTTACAACATTTATGCCATTGTCTATGCAGGTTTTTGCCAAAATCTGCGCATTGGCAACAATTTTTTGCGCATAATCTTTAAAGTCAGGCGCCATAGCTTCGGCAAAACTCACAGCCTTCGCTGCAATGATATGCATAAGCGGGCCACCCTGCATACCGGGAAAAACGGCACTATTTATTTTTTTCGCCATATCTTCATAATTGGTCAAGATCAAGCCCCCGCGGGGACCACGCAGCGACTTATGTGTCGTGGTGGTTACTACATGCGCATGTGGCAACGGGCTTTCTAATACTCCCCCGGCTACTAAGCCTGCGATATGAGACATGTCAACCATTAGATAAGCCCCAACTTCATCTGCTATTTTGCGAAAGCCCGCCCAATCTATCTTGCGCGAATATGCCGTTGCACCAGCTATTATTAATTTCGGCTTTGCTTTGCGAGCTATATCCGCAACTTCTTGCATATCTATAAGATGGCTATCTTTGTTTACTCCATAGCTTATCGGGCTAAACCATTTGCCAGACATATTAACTGGCGAGCCATGCGTTAAATGGCCGCCAGCATCTAGAGCCATGCCCATGAATTTATCACCGGGCTGTAGTAAAGCCAGAAACACAGCTTGATTCATTTGGCTACCAGAATTTGGCTGCACATTAGCAAAACCGCAATTAAATAATTGTTTTGCTCTGGCTATTGCTAAAGATTCTACTTCATCAACTACATGGCAGCCGCCATAATAGCGTTTTCCCGGGTAACCTTCGGCATATTTATTGGTTAATATAGAGCCTTGCGCTTCTAAAACTGCCTGTGAGACCAGATTCTCAGACGCGATTAGCTCTATCTCATTGGCTTGCCGATCTCGCTCTTTATTGATTAAGCTATAAATGGCCGCGTCTTTTTGCTCTAAAGCTTGGTGAAAAAACGTGGAGATATTTTTTAAATTCATTGAATGTTCCTCTTTTATTTTTATCTAGAAAATTATACACCATAATATTAAAAGTTATTAAATATAATTACAGGAACGCATAGATATGCATAAAATTTTTATCGATGGCGAACATGGCACAACAGGCCTAGAGATTCACGAGCGACTATCAAAAAGCAATATAGAGCTATTGTCGTTACCGGATAAGGATTATTATAATATCGAAGCTCGCACAGAGCTAGCTAGCCAAGCTGATATAGTAATATTATGCCTGCCAGATAATGCAGCAAAGGCCATAGCGCCGATTCTAATGGAAAAAGCAAATAGCCGCATCATAGATAGCTCTACAGCTTATCGTACCGATAGCAATTGGGTTTATGGCTTTGCCGAGCTTACCAAAACGCAAAAACAAGCTATAGAAAATGCTCGATTTGTAAGCAATCCTGGCTGCTACCCAACAGGGGCACTTAGCCTGCTACGGCCCCTGCGCGACCATGGCGCACTTAGTAAAGAGGCATTGGTTAGTATACACGCAGTTTCTGGCTATAGTGGTGGCGGAAAATCTCTAATCACTCAAATGACCGATATACATGCAAAAGATTATATAGATCTAAACTATTTTGCCTATGGGCTGCATTTAGATCACAAACATAATAAAGAAATAAAAACCTATAGCCTGCTGGATAATATGCCAATTTTTGCGCCTAGCGTGGGGCGCTTTGTGCGCGGTATGCTAGTAAATATCACACTGCATTTGGCAAATTTAACTAAGAATTATAGCATGGCGAATTTGCGCGATATTTTTACGCAGCATTATAGCAATCAAGAATATGTTACAATAGCTGGTGAAGAAGAAGTAGAACAAATACAACGGCTAGACCCAACAGAGTTGGTCGGCACAGATAAATTAAAAATTTATATTTTTGGCAATGCAGAGCAAGGCACGCTAAGCCTATGGGCTACATTAGACAATCTTGGCAAGGGCGCTAGCGGTGCTGCGGTACAGAATTTGCAGCTGATGTTGGGCTACTAAGCGCTTTGGTAGCGCAATAATGCAAAACTGAAAAAACCAAAAGCAGTAAAGCAAAAATTTGATGTAATAAAGCCCAAAAAATAGGTACATGCAACAATAAGGTCGTTATACCAAATATTATCTGCAAACTTACCATGCTTAATAAAATTAGCGATCTTATATGGTGGGTGCTATTTGTAGCGTAGATTCTGGCATATAAAAAATTGCCAAAAGTCAGCAGAAAAATAAGATAAGCGCAGCTGCGATGAATAAATTGAGTCAGAGCAATATTTTCAAAATAATTGCGCCAATATGGTTGTAATATAAACATAAACTTAGGAATAACCTGACCATTCATCAACGGCCAGCTATTAAAACTCAGCCCACCATGTAGCCCAGCTACAAGAGCGCCAAAGTAAATTTGTAATAAGATTAGCCCTATCAATAGAGCCGCCATAATTTGCATAGCTGGTGTAGCGGCTTTTTCGCTATAATCTATTAGCTTTCCTATCATATAGCTTAGCAAAGCGATAATGCTGCATGCTGCTATCATATGCATTGCCAAGCGATATTGGCTAACGCTGGTAAGCGAGCTGCCCGCTAGGCCTGAATAGACCATCCACCAGCCTATTACTCCCTGTATGCCGATTAAAATTGGTACAATTAAAAAATAAGCTAAGTAATTTCGGTAAGCTAATTTTTTTATCTTGCTAGCGAATAGATAAAAAATTAATGGTAAAATCGCAATAAATCCAATAAGACGCGCTAAGATTCTATGCGCCCATTCCCACCAATATAAATGCTGAAACTCCGCCAAAGACATATTTTGATGTAGCTGCTGATATTGCGCGATTTGTTGGTATTTTGTAAATTCCTGCTGCCATTCAATCACATTCAATGGCGGGATAACACCATGTATAGGCTGCCATTGCGTTATAGAAAGCCCAGACCCGGTAAGCCTAGTCGCTCCGCCCACAATTACAATGCTCAGACACAAGAACAAGATGGCATATAACCAATAATTTATTATATAATTTCTACGCATTACTCACCTACCCTCTTACGCTAATTTTAAAAAATGAATGAGTCGAAAACCAACACTGCGCAGCACTTTTGCCCAATTCTTGGCATCATAAGCATCAAAAGCCGAGCAGACTACCACAATAGTTGCATCTTTAGGCAAGAAACTATTTATAGGCACCTCTACCTCCTCACTTACAGAGTAAATGATTAGATCATAATTTTGATAGCAATTTACCATAATATGGCGAAAACGCTGGCGTTTTTCTGTTGTATCTAACTCGCCAATGCCATCTGCCATTATGATATCTATATCTATAGTGCTGTCGTGATAAATTATTTGCGAAAGATCAATATCATCTGCCAGCGCATCTTTTATACCTTTTTTATTATCCGTATATTTATGTATTACTCTACCAGAAAAATCCAGCAAGACTATGCGTAGCTTTAAACCAATGACTTTTCGTAGATACATAATGAATTTTGCCGCTGCGGACTCCGCCTGCTGAGCAAAAAAAGCTACTGCACCATGGGGCCTACCGGCAATAAGCTGTGCCAATTCGCTTAAATCTATATTATCAGTTTTTCGGCCCTGTAGCATTTTTTTGTCAAATTTTTTATAAATAAAAGGTATGGCTGATAATATTAACAACACAAGAAATAATAAAAGCAACAACCAGATATATGGGATTTGCGGATGTACCCTTACTATTATCATATTATTTACATCTGCTTCATTATTAAGCGATTGTTGCTCTAGGCGTAACTGTAATTTCTGTTGCAACAAATTTTCTAATTGCTTAAAATTGGTGACGCTATTAGTGGAGCTTTTAGTTTTTTCGCCCAAAAACCTTTTTAAATGCTGCTCCATAGCTTGGTCTAGCTGAGCTTGGCTTTTTAAGCGAGTGATAATAGCCTTAGTCTGTGCAATGATTTTTTGTTCCAGAGCTATTTTCTGCTGGCCTATGGTTTTTGCTTCAGAACATGCGCCGCGGCCTGCAGCATTGAGCTGCAGCAGCCTTACCTCGGCGCAATGTTTTAGAAAAATTAGGCGCTTTATCTCTGGGTCATGTGCAATGATGGGTAGCTCAAGACTGGCACCGTTAGCTTGGACGTAACGCAGTATTTCTTGGGATTGAGCGGCGGTAATAAAAGCTTCTATGTATTTATCTGCTGCTTGGCGCTCTATTATTTGATTGGTTGAACTATTATTTATTAAATTATCTTTTAAAGCTTCAATCTGTTTTTCTATCGATTTTAGTTCTTCCGCTATTTTTTGTAATTTTACTGAATTTTTTGTGCTGGATATATCTTTATATTGTAAATTAATAAGTTTATTTAAATCGCTGATGGCACTGTTAGTTTTTGCATAGACTGTAATAATTACCCAGCCAGAAGAAGCGCGTATAGTGGAATAGTTAGTAAAGAGCTCACTTAAGCTATGTCCCGGCAAAAATTCATCAATAAAGCCAGGTGCGCTACGCCATAAGCTTGGCTCGTCGCCATAGTCATTTGGAATAGTAAGAACGGTATTTAACTGCTTATAATAAGCCTCTGGCAGGTAAAAACGAGCTTCATAAAAACCATTGGCAAGAAAATTTATTCCCAATAATGCAAGCGAAAGCAGAATTAAGCAAAATATAGTAATAAATATACGTTTTGCACTTTTATGCATCCGTACCTCTTTAAATAGGCGTTAATTAGCTACCGCTAAATTGTCAAATCCATAAACATCATTACGAAAATTAGCTGTACTCTCATCCTGTGCCCAAGCTGTTATATACACAAAATGCACGCCTACTCTATCTTTTAAATTTACAACATAGTTTTTTCTACTAGCTATAACTTGTTCTAGCCTAGCTCTTGGCCAGCCAGCCGTGTTTTTTAATAACCACACATCTAAATCACGTATATTATGTACTCTTACACAGCCAGAGGAGTCAAAGCGGATTAAACTATTAAAGGCTGCCTGCTCTGGTGTATCATGCATATATACATCATAATTATTATAAAAATTGATTTTTGTAGAAGACATGGCATTTTCTTGTCCTGGTTCTTGCCGAAACCTCAAATGGCCAATATCAACAATATTCCAGTTAATAAGTTTGTTGTCTAAAGGCTGCCCTTTTGCATCATAAACAATTATGTGATTATTAGTTAAATAATTAGGCTCGCGCTTTAATATCGGCAATAGATCTCTACGAGCTATAGAGCTTGGAATGCTCCAATATGGATTTAAAATTACTTGATAAATATTAGAGTCTAAGATTGGCGTTTTTCTACTTAATTTACCAACCACAGCCTTGTGATATTGTATGATTTTACCATTTTCTACCGCCTCTATTTTCAAGCCAGGAATGTTAACGCAAACATAACGCGGCTGCGCCTGAATAAGAGCTTTTTTTTGTAATAATCGCTGCAAATTTAATTGAAGTTGATGCAAGCGAGTCTGCGCGCTTATATTAAGCGTTTGTCTGGTTAGCTCATCCACTATACCAGTTACGGGAAGACCGCAGCGTTGTTGAAAATTTTGTACTGCCAATTTAAAATAAGAGCCAAAATAATCACCCAAATCAGTTTGTGCCGATAAATCACCCGAAAGAATCAAGCGTTGACGTAGCAATCGGATATTAAAGCCAGTGCTACCAATTTGCAGCACCCCAGCAGTGCTTGGCAAAGTTGGCCAGCCACCAGAAGCTACAATAGTTTGATATTTCTTTATGAGTTTGCGCATATTTTCAATATTAATATTGCTAAATAAAGGAACAGCACTCGCGTGTTTTTCGCTATAGTCAAAATCTTGCACATATGGCATCTGGTTATTAGCCGACAACAGCTCACTCAAGACCGATGGATCTAAATGGCCTTGGGCAAAAACTAGGTTTTGGCAGAGAAATAAACTTAGCGCAGCTATGAATATGTTAATTTTGGGCGGCTTTATCATGGCGTAAGAAAAATAAGTTGAATAATATAAATAAAAAAATTAGCACGCAGTCCATTGCGGTAATATGTGGATTTGCAGAAAAGGCAGTAAAGTGAAAGCCAAAGGCGCAGGCCTCAAACAATGCCGTTAATAACCATAGAATTACGCCCCAGCTAGCACTCATCCATAAGCCTACCGCTATGATAGGATAGATTGCAGCGAAAACTATTTGCGCAGCAACAATTTTTGCAAAAGCAGGAGTTTCATAAATACGCAGCATAGAAAATTGCAAAAGATGCAGCCAAAAAATAGCAGATTTTAAAATTACCAAAATTGCCAAGCTGCGCAAAAAATAAAGATAGGCCTTCTCAAACTTCAATAGATTTGTTAACATCATGTCTCCTACCATAATTCATCATTTTGGGGTAAAAAATATTCATCAACCTCTTGTGCTGGGATTTGCGAGATATCATTATATTTCCATTTTGGCGCTTTATCCTTATCAATCAGCGCCGCCCTTATGCCTTCATAAAAATCATGGCTTTTTAGCATATTGCTAGTTATACGATATTCCATTTTCATACAATTTTCTAGCGAAATATCATTAGCTTCGGTCACATGCTTATAAATTACCTTAAGACTTAAGCTAGATAAAGGCCCAAGCATTTTTAAGCTGGCAGTGGCAAATTCACTGCCTTGCTGCGAGCAAAGATACAATTCCGCTAAACATAGATCTAAGCTCGGTTTATTAAAACAGCGCTCAATCACATCTAAATGCTTGGTGATTTTAGAGGCAACAGGAAATATATAAGCCTGTAGTAATTTATCTATTTTAGCAAAAATCTCTGCATTACTCGCTGTTTTTTGCCAACGCAGCCCAGCAAGATTTTGCACCAAAGCTGTTTTGATTTGTGGTAAATGTTGCGATTCAATGCAGTGGGTTCCAAAACCAATATAAAGACAGTCACCCCAATCTATACGAGCACCAGTTAGGCATAAATATAGACGTAGACTAAGATTTGTACTTTGCAAAAAATACGCAGCGCCAATATCGGTAAAAAAGCCAATATTTGCTTCTGGCATAGCAAAAACGGTATTTTCTGTAACTATGCGATATTTTCCATAAGCAGACATGCCAGCACCGCCGCCCATTACTAAGCCGTCTAATAGTGCAATATAAGGTTTTTTGTAATTATTTAAATAAATGTTGAATAAATATTCTATGCGAAAAAAATCATACGCTGGTGCACCAGCTTTGCCCTTGTGATAAGCCGCTACTACATCACCACCAGAGCAAAAAGCGCGCCCTGCCCCCTCAATAACGACAGCTACAATAGAATCATCTACTTCAAATGCCTTTAATGCTTCAAATAAAGCTATAGCTATATTATCATTAATAGCATTAAGCAGCTTTTCCCTATTAAGCAAGATAAAAACAACATTATTCTCTAGAGTAAAGATAATGTCATCATTGCCGCCAAAATCTAATATTTTTCTAGCCATGGCCCAGCTTTACCTTAGCCCCAGACGAGGAAAAAATTGCATAATGCCACCTATGATATATAAATAAATGCCAGTAACAGCAACCCCTATGCGTAACCATAAAGGGGGATGTAATTGATAAAATAGCGCTAAAACGCCCAGCCCACACCAAAGTAAAAATATAGGCAAATTAATGCTGCGCAAGCGCTCTACCCGCACTGGATGCAGAAAATATATAGGCAAAAAAGAAACCAAGGCTGAAGTTATAATACATATAAAGCTTACCCACTGATTGGGCGCAATGATAAATAACGAAAATACCAGCATATTCCAAACAACGGGAAAGCCCTTGAAGAAATTTTCTTTAGTTTTCATGCCCATATCCGCGTAATAAACAGCGCTAGAAATAACAATAATCAGCGCAGAGATATAAGAAAGCGTATGATTTAGCAGGCCGCTATTATAAACAATAAAGGCTGGGATAAGAACATAAGCCACATAGTCAATTATATTATCCAGAAGTTCGCCCGACCAATTTGGCAAAACATATTTTACCTTTAAATGCCGGGCTACAGGGCCATCTACCCCGTCGACAAATAAAGCCAACCCTAGCCAAGCAAAACTAACCATCCAGTTTTTACAGCTTGCTTCCGTTAGAGATAAAAAAGCAAAAATAGAACCTGTGGCTGTAAATAAATGCACAGTAAAAGCAAGTAGCTGAGGCATAGTAATTCTTTTTACCTGACTCGAGGGTTCTATATTGCTCATTACGACTCCTTGGTTTTGTAAATAAAAGCTTAATTTACATTTAACATATTTACGTTATTATACAAATATAAAATTGCACTATAGCGCTTAAAATAATCTAAGATTCATAAAAAATGTCGGATATCAACATCAATATTGCCATTATCGGCAAAGGCCCAGTGGGAATGTTAGCTGCTTTAGCATTGGCCAAAAAATCTACCCCTAGTTGCATTGTTGGAAAATCAGCCAGGGTAATTGACAAAAGAACAACAGCCATAATGATGCCAGGCATCAGATTTTTGCAGCAATTGCAACTCTGGCAAGAATTAGAGCCATTTGCAGCGCCTTTGCAAGCCATGCGCATAATTGATGAGACAAATCGCCCACTGCGTAGCCGTGAAATATTTTTTACCGCAGCAGAAATAGGCGAAAAAGCTTTTGGCTATAATATACCCAACGAGATTTTAAATAATACCCTAGCCCGCGCTATTTCTAGCAATTCTGCAATAACTGTTTTGGAATCTAATGTAATCTCTTATGATTTTGATAAGGCTGCAGGATATTTGGAAAATGGCCAAATTATAAGAGCAAAATTGTTTATTGCGGCTGATGGGAAAAACTCGGTAACGCGGCAGGCCTTAAATATCAAAACCTCTATAACATCCCACAACCAAGTTGCTTTTGTAACAAGCTTTACTCATGAATATGAGCATGATAATATTTCTACCGAAATACATACAGATCAGGGCCCATTTACCCAGGTACCGTTAATCGGCAAAAAATCTAGTTTAATCTGGACCGTAGCAGCAGAAAACGCCGCAGCAATCCAAAAGCTAGAAAAGGAAGATTTAGAAAAATATTTGCAAGAAAAAATGCATGCTATGCTAGGGGCAATAAAACTCGAAACAGAGTTGCAGGCTTGGCCCCTGAGTAGCCTTATCGCCAATGAATTAGTAAAGCATTCTGTTTTACTAATTGGCGAGGCAGCTCATTCTTTTCCCCCTATTGGCGCGCAAGGGTTGAATTTAAGCTTGCGCGATATTGAGGCTTTATATAACTTTATCGAGCATGAACCAGATATAGCAAAAATAGCTATAGATTATACAAAAAATCGTAAAGCCGATATAAAAGCCAGAGCCATGGCTGTAGCGTTATTAAACAACAGCTTGAGCTCAAATATTCTGCTCTGGCAAATAATGCGCTTTTTGGGATTCGAATTATTACATAATAACAAAACGCTAAGAAGTAATTTCATGCGCGAGGGCCTAGCGCCAAGCAAAAAGCTCTTGGCCCTTTTGCATAGATTACTTTAGCTAACTACCTTTTTTGGCAGCCTGCTGAGCTTTTAATAATTTTTCATCTTCTTGCGCTTGTAGCATGCCAGCAGCTTGTGCTCTTTTACTACGCATTTCATCAAACTGCGCCTCGGTAATTCCTTTGGATTTATAAGCTGCAGAAAAACCTTTTAGCGGTACATCAATTGGGTTTGAAGAGCCTTGATAATTCACAGAAATAATCCTGAGCTTGTCACCACTCTTCATTGAATTAATAATATCATCATTCAATACGCCTTCTGCTATACATATGGCACCTAAACAAAAACTATAATCTAGCTTTTTTACCTCGCCCTTACCAATTTGAATACTTACACCTTCTGGTATATGTCGACCGGTTGGAACGGTTATCAACATTTTTTTATCTTTTTGCGTTTCAACTAAATTTACAATCGTTAAAGGTTGCCCATAATCTGTCACCACATCACTTATAGTATTGCAAACCTTGCTGCCATCTTGGTCGCGGCAAACTCTGGCCCAGCTGTCAACATTATTTGCATAGGCACTATTTGAAATTATAGCGCAACTATAGACAATGGCCGCAGATACTAACGGTAAATATTTTTTTTGATAACGCATGTAACTTTCCTCAGCTTAATAAGTTTTATTATTTAATAACCTATTTTATAGTGAGATTAAAGTATTTTTTTCTAAAGGATTTCGATATGCAAATAAAACGTAATATTTTATTGGGCTTAACCGCACTAATGGTACAATTGAGCCCAGTTTTTGCCGCTGAAAATTTAGGCACGGAGTGCGACAATCCAAAAACGCAAAGCATGATGGACGAATGTGCAGCGATTGATTATAATAATCAAGAAACCCAGCTGCGTCTTTTAAGCGAGCAAATAGTCAAGCGCCTTACCGACCATCCAGAGCGCCAAGCTAACTTTAAGCAAGCGCAAAGAGGTTGGCAAACTTATAAAAATTATGAATGTAAGTTGGCTAGCCCAAGCGACGCCACAATAGCTTCTACGCTACAAACTCATTGCCAAATAAAGTTAATTCAGCAGCGCATTAAAACTTTGCAAAGCTATCTAAAATGCCCTGAAGGCGAAACAACTTGCGTAATTCCGAGATAAGCCATGAGTAATTATAAATATTGTATTTTTTTAGCAATTATTTTATATAGTCAAAACGCTTATAGCGCTAGCGAGAATAGTTTTTTTCTTAATGTAAAAATTAGCAAAAAGATCCAGAAGATTTTAGCACAAAAGCACCAATCAGTAGTAGCACATATAATTTATAAAACCAGCCCCAACAACAATGCGCACAGCGCGACTGGCCAGGACGGCTATATAAAATTAGGGGAAGAAGTAAAAATAATAAGCCCAAATAAAGAGCAACAGATCTTTGTTAGCCCTAGCTGGCAAAATCAAGAGCTTTTTGTTGAACCTATAGTTTTTTCGCGCGAAGAAAGCCAGACATCTAAGCCAACAAATTTGCTAACCTGCCCCGTTAAAACCTACCGCATGGCGCAAAAGCGGATAGTGGTAAAATGCTTTTTATAGCTCCGCCAGGCGCAGCATTGTCTTAGTGGCAAAAGGTAACTGCTTGTAAGCCTGCTCTACATTATTGGCAAAGAAAATACTTTGGTCCTGGCGTAGTTTTGCTTGCGCACCAAGGCTAGCTAGCAACCGCAATAAAGCTGCGCCATTGTAGAAAAAATTATTCTTGAAATGTATAATCATGCCCTTTTCGCCAATATCCAATTTTTCTACATTCAGGTTTTTGCATAGTTGTTTTAAATGAGTAAGCTTTAGCAAATTCTGCACCTCTAGCGGCATTGGGCCAAATCTATCCACTAGCTCTGCCGCAAAGGCGTTAATTTCATCTAATCCTTCTAATTGCGATAAGCGCTTATAAAGATTAAGCCGCAATTTTAAATCTGGCACATAGGCTTCTTCTATTAAAATAGAAGCAGCTATGTTTATTTGCGGTGACCATTGTTCTTCTATCTCTTTTTCTTGATTATGCAATTGCGCCACGGCATCTTCTAGCATCTGCTGATATAACTCAAAACCAACTTCTTTAATATGACCAGATTGCTCCGCGCCCAATAAGTTACCAGCGCCGCGCATGTCCATATCATGACTCGCAAGCTGAAAACCGCCGCCTAAGCCCTCGATAGATTGTAAAATACCAAGGCGTTTCTCTACATCTGCTGTTAGCAATTTGCCATGTTTAGTAGTAAATAAGGCATAGGCTCGTTGCTTAGCCCGACCTACTCTGCCACGTAATTGATATAAAGCAGCTAAGCCAAACATATCAGATCTATACACAATAATAGTATTTGCTCGCGGTATATCTAGGCCAGATTCGACGATAGAGGTAGAGAGCAAGATATCATATTTACCATCGTAAAAAGCATTCATAATATCATCTAACTTAGACGGCGGCAGTTGCCCATGGGCAATAACAAATTTTACCTCTGGCACATATTGTGTTAAAAACTCCGCTATATGCGTTAAATCAGCGATACGTGGGCAAACAAAAAAGCTTTGCCCGCCCCGATAATGCTCGCGCAATAATGTTTCGCGAACCGCTAAACTATCAAAAGGCGAGACAAAAGTTCTAACTGCCAGCCTGTCACGCGGCGGCGAGCTTATCAAGGACAAATCTCTTATGCCTATTAGGGCAAATTGCATAGTGCGTGGTATTGGTGTGGCCGACAAGGTAAGTACATGTATATCGGTTTTTAGCTCCTTTAGCTTTTCCTTATGTTTTACCCCAAAATGCTGCTCTTCATCTATTACTAACAATCCAAGTTTGGCAAAATTTATTGAATCACTAAGCAAAGCATGAGTGCCTATAACTATATCTATTTTACCATTCGCCAAATCTTCCCTAACCCGCTTTAATTCTTTTGCCCCACATAGCCGGGACGCCTGGGCAATTTCTAAAGCCATGCCCTGAAAGCGCGCTTTAAAGGTTTTATAATGCTGCCTGGCTAATAAAGTGGTGGGCACTACAACAGCTACTTGATATCCAGCTGCTGCTGCAACAAAAGCAGCGCGCAGGCAAATCTCTGTTTTTCCAAAGCCAACATCCCCACAAATTAATCTGTCCATGGGCTTGCCAGAGCCTAAATCTTCTAAGACCTGTGCAATAGTGCGCAGCTGGTCTTCGGTTTCTGCATAAGGAAATCTAGCGACAAATTCGTCATATAATCCAGCTTGCGGCAGCATAATTGGCGCAGTTTTTATGGCCCGCTGTGCTGCAAGCTCTATCAACTCGCCTGCCATGGCTAAAAGCTGCTTTTTTAGCTTTGCTTTACGTGCTTGCCAAGCCACCCCGCCCAATTTGTCCAGCACAACATTGCTGCTATCTCCGCCATAACGCGACAATAGCTCGATATTTTCTACTGGTATAAATAACTTACCTTCACTCGCATAATGTAACTCTAAACAATCATGCAAAACTCCCAGGGCGGAAATAGTCTTAAGGCCGATAAACCGCCCAATACCATGATTGATATGAACCACAATGTCACCCGGGGCAATTGCATTGGCATTGGCAATATAGTCTGACTGGCGACGCTTGCGAGCAGGCTGGCGAATTAATCTATCGCCTAAAATATCTTGCTCGGTTAATATGATTTTATTTTCATAGACAAAACCATGTTCAACACGTAGCGAAGTGGCGCCGATATGGCCAGCCTGTAGCTCTTTAAACTCAATCATCTGCTCTATAGGAGTGATTTTTTCTAACCCATGATCGTATAGGGATTCTAGCAATTTTTCTTGGGAGCCTTTTGTCCAGCTGGTTACTAGCAATTTTTTGCCGCTACTACGCTCGGCAGCAATATAATCCACTACAGTTTCAAATAGATTCACATTTGGCGTTTTACGCTCTTTAATAAAATTTTTGCCCAACCCGATATTTGTATGTAATATCGGCACCGCAGATAACTCATCCTCGAGTCGAAAAGAGCTAAAATCTATTCGTTGATGGCCAGCAGCGATTAGGCTTGAAACTTCTGCCTCACTTAAATATAGCGCTTGCGGAGATAAAGGATTATAGGGTAAATCTTGTGTTTTTTGCTCTGTGTGCTGCGTATGGCGTGCTTCATAATAATCATTAACTAATTTGTAATATTCTATTATTGCTTCTGGCACTAAATGATCTAAGACTATCAGTGCGCCTGGCATATAGGAAAATAAATTTTCTGTTTCTGTATAAAATAAAGGCAGCCAATGCTCCATGCCGCTGAAGCGCCTTTGCTCAGAAACAGCTTCATATAGCGGGTCGCTATTGCGTGAAACCCCAAAATTTTTGATATAAGAGCTGCGGAAATTAGCTATATTTTCTGGCTCCAAGCAAATTTCGCTCATCGGATATAGCAAAATGCTAGCTTCATTATTTATAGTTTTTTGGCTAGTTTTATCAAAATTGCGGATGGATTCTAGCTGATTACCAAAAAAATCTAGCCGCACAGGATTGGTATAGCCAGCAATAAAAATGTCCAGCAAGCCGCCGCGTACTGCAAATTCACCATTATCACTCACAATGTCCACGCGTTGATAGCCACCCTGTTGCAATTTTACTATAAGCTGCTCCATATTACATTCATGGCCAGCTACGAGTGGAGCCAATTGATTGGCCAAGCTGGCGCGCGGCATAAGATTTTGCATAACAGCGCTGGCTGTTGTCAAAACAATTAATGGCGTCGTAGCATTAACTCCTTGGCATAAAATTGCTAAGCTGGCTAAGCGCTGTGCGGTAATGGCAGAGCTGGGCGAGACTCGGTCATAGGGCAAACAGTCCCACGCCGGAAAAAGTAAAACGGTAGCCGCTGGCAAGGTAAATTTTAAATTATAGGCAAGATTATCTAGCTCGACATTATCGCGTGTGATGTAAAGAATAGGACGCTTTAATTTATCTTGCATTGCCAGCTCTGCCAAGATAAAAGCTGCGCTGCCATCTTGTACGGAATCTATGCGAAAATTTTTGGTACCATCAGTTAAATATTTCTTTATTTCTAGCAAGTTACATCCCTACCTTAATCTTTTGCTAAAGCTTAAAATATCGTGAAATAAAGGCGTGTTTAACTCTGGCGATACACAACACTCGCCGATAAAGCAATTAAAAAGCTCTCTATCTTCAAAAGACATTATATGCTCTAGCTCGTCCATTTGGCTATCGCTTAGCAGGCTTAAATTTTGCTTAGCATAGCTGCCTAGTATAATGTCCATTTCTTTCATACCACGATGCTGCGCGCGAAACAGTAGCCTTTTTTGTCTTGCTGTCCAATTATTTTCCATAATGTTTACCTCACGCAATCAACCCAACCTCGTGGGAAAATACTATAAAAATTTCTAAAAGTATATTTATCTTTTGCATAATTTAATATATCCATTATAATTAGCAAAATTAAATTTATTTGGGTTTCCCATGGCAGCGCCAGCTTCTGTATCCGATTATGAAAATTTTAAAGCAGGATGCAAGGCTTGCTTGCCAACAATCCTGGGCTATTGGGCTGTGGCATTGCCATGCGGAGCTCTAGGTGTGGTAACTGGGCTTAGCATGTGGCAAATAGCGGGCTTGGCTATTTTTCTCTATGCTGCTTCTGCACAATTAGTTTTTTATTCGCTTCTAGTAACCCATGCCGATATTTGGCAGCTGACTTTTTCTACAGCTTTTATTAATTTACGCTATTTGCTAACAAATGCATATTTAGCAAAATTTTTTAAACACACCACCTTGGCAGAAAAACTTATTGGTAGCCTCTTAATTACCGATGAAACCTTTGGTGTAGCTCTGCAATATGCAAAAAAAAATAACAATAACTTGCCGTTTTACTGGTTGTTGGGCTTAAATCTTACTGCTTGGCTTAACTGGATTATTGCAACTATGACAGGGGCTTTTTTAAGCGCTTCGATTCCTGTTTGGGCCAATGATGCGCTAAGCTTTAGCTTAGTAGGTATGTTTGCGGGGTTATTAATATTGTCGTTGCAGGCCAGCTACACGAAACTAACTGATTTTGTGGTAATAGTAGCAGCTATTATTTGCATCATAATTTTACACAAGCATGTAAATAAAAATTTTATAGTTATCTTAACTTCGTTGATAAGTGCTGTGATTGGGGTAATTTTTTATAAGATTTTAACTCATTATAAAAACAGCAAAGGTTAAGGCGATTTTATGCAAAACAATATTGTTTTAGATATCATCAGTGTTTCAATAGCTACCGGACTAATACGGTGTTTGCCAGTGCTACTTTTGGCCAAGCGAGAATTGCCAGAATTCATAAGCAAGCTTCTATTATTTATTCCCCCAGCAATAATGTCTACCATTATTGCAAATGAGGTAATAAGCGATCAAGTAAAAACCATGTTCAACCTGCCTGCCGCCTTGCCTGCCTGTATAATAGCTTTTTTAGTTGGCTATCCAACGCGAAATTTATTTTTAACCATATTAGCTAGCGTTTTAGCTTATTTGCTTTTTCAACATATCCATTGGATTACTCCACCAGTTTATGCGTAATTTTATATTAGATAGTTTATTCGCACCTTTAGACAACCTAGCTGGCATTGGGCAACAAACCGCTAAATTACTTACTTTGTTGATTGCTAAATATAATGGTAAAAGCGACGCGCGTATAGTTGATTTTTTACATTTTATGCCGCGAAATTATGTAGATCGTAGTTTTGAAATCCCAATAAAAGACGCTATAGAAAATAAAATTTGCACCCTGGCATTAGTTGTACAGCAAACTAATTGGGCACCAGAAAATAAAAAATTTATACCCCATAGAATAATATGTAGTGACGGCACCGGCAGCTTAACGCTAATTTATTTTACGCCAAATGTTAAATGGCTAAGACAACAATTTTATCCAGGACGTAAGATTATAATCTCGGGCACAATTACCCTCTATCGCGGGGAGTTAACAATGTCGCACCCTGATTATGTGCTAGATATAGCAGAAAAAGATCGATTGCCAGTTATTGAACCAATTTATCCGCTTACGGCAGGGCTTTCAAATAAGACTCTGCAAAAAGCTATGGGGCAAGCCCTTGCGAAAATACCTGCTTTGGATGAGTGGATCGACCCATCTATTAAATTACCAGCCTACAAAGAAGCCTTGATACAGATTCATAAACCAGCTACATCACAGCTTTTAGACCAATATCGGCAGCGCCTGGCATATGATGAATTGCTAGCGCATCAGCTAGCCTTGCGGCTTTTGCGTAGTCAATATACAACAAAATTTCCTCCCTATTGGCGCATTAACAAAGACAGCCCTGTGGGATTAAAAGCAAAATTACCATTTCGCCTTACCAAAGACCAAGAAGCCTGCCTGCTAGATATTTTACAAGATTTAAGCATGCCAAAGCCAATGACGCGCCTCTTGCAAGGCGATGTAGGGTGCGGCAAAACCATTGTGGCGACACTAGCTATGGCGCATATAGCAAATGCTGGGCTACAAGCGGCGCTAATGGTACCTACAGAAATTTTAGCCCGACAACATTTCAATTATATAAATAACCTACTACAGCCACTGGGCATGCAAACTATATTGCTAACAGGCAGAGAGAAAAAAGCAGAAAAACAGAAAAAACTGCATGATTTAGCTACTGGCAAGGCAGCAATTTGTATAGCTACCCATGCTATATTACAGCCTAATGTTAGTTTTAAAAATCTGAGCTTTAGCGTAATAGATGAGCAGCATCGCTTTGGGGTTGAGCAACGTATGCAGCTTTTGGCCAAAAGCCATATACCAAATCTATTGATAATGACAGCAACGCCGATACCTAGAACATTAGTATTGACTGCTTTTGGCGATATAGATGTTTCAAAGATTGCAGAAAAGCCAGCAAATAGACAAATTATAACTACTGTGAAATTAAGTAGCGATAAATTGAGTAATTTATTGAGTAGAATCGAGGTAGCGCTACAAAAAGGCGAGAAAATTTATTGGATTTGCCCATTAATAGAAGAAACAGCCAGTAGCGATTTAATATCGGCTACGGCTAGATTTGAAAATTTATTGCAGCGCTTCGGTAGTAAAGTAGCCCTGTTGCATGGTAAAACGCCACCACAAGATAAAGAAACAATTATGTCAAGCTTTGCTACTGGCGAAACGCAGCTATTGGTAGCCACTACGGTAATTGAGGTTGGCATAGATATCAAAGATGCTTCAATAATAATCATAGAACATGCCGATAGATTTGGACTTGCGCAATTGCACCAGCTACGTGGGCGCGTTGGTCGCTCAGATAAAAAATCAAGCTGCGTATTATTATATAGGCCACCAATATCCGCTATTGCGATTAAACGGTTGGATATTATGGTTGAGACTAATGACGGATTTTTTATAGCAGAGCAAGATTTGACTCTGCGCGGAGAAGGCGAGATTTTTGGCACCAAACAATCGGGGCTGCCAAGTTTTTTAATAGCAAATTTAGCTACAGATGCAAAATTACTGCAAATGGCACGCGACCAAACAGCCAAAATCTCTCTAGAGGAAATCAGAGCTAAAGCCTCGCATCCCTTAAATAATTTATTGCATTTATATCATCTAGAAAAAGCGCTAAAAACCATTCAGCCCTAGCTATTGCTATTCAACTGTAACAGATTTGGCTAGATTTCTTGGTTGATCCACGTCGGTACCAAGAAATACTGCAGTATGGTATGCTATTAATTGTATAGGTATAGCATAGACAATAGGCGCTATCATTTGCGGAACAGCAGGCAATATTATTGCGTCATTATTCGGCAAAGCAGAATTTTCATAGCCCTGTTGGTCTGTGAGCAATAGCACAGGCCCACCACGAGCAACTACTTCTTGGACATTTGACATGGTTTTTTCAAACCATTGATCAGATGGCGCAACGACAATAATTGGCATATATTCGTCAATCAGAGCGATTGGCCCATGTTTTAATTCGCCTGCCGCATAGCCTTCTGCATGAATATAAGACAATTCCTTTAGTTTTAGCGCGCCTTCCAACGCAATAGGGTACATAGAGCCACGGCCTAAATAAAGTACATTTTGCGACTGAGCTAAATCTTTGCAAAATTTTTGAATAAGCGTATCGCACTTTAAAGCCTGATTTATAAAAGCAGGCAAACTTTCGAGCGCATGCAGCGCTTCTTTAAAATCATCTTCTGTTAATACGCCTCGTTCATAGCCAGCACTGATAGCCATGGTTAACAACACGGCCAATTGGCTGGTAAATGCTTTTGTCGAGGCTACGCCGATTTCCGGCCCGCATAGAGTAGAAAAAACATAGTCCGATTCGCGTGCCATGCTAGAGCCAGCCACGTTCACTACGCTTAGACTCTGCACACCATGAGCTTTGCAATAACGCAACGAAGCCAAGCTGTCTGCCGTTTCACCGGATTGCGAAACAAAGATAGCAAGCGTATTTTTGCGAAAAGGGATATCGCGATACCTAAATTCTGAGGCAACATCATTATCAACGCTTATTCTTGCATATTTCTCGAACCAATATTTAGCAACTAAAGTAGCATAAAAAGCCGTGCCGCAACCAGAAAAAGATATAAGCTCTACATTTTTCCAATCTGGGCTTTTTGCTTGCTTTTTTAGCTTAGCAGCATAAAAATCTATGTAGTAAGACAGGCTATGGGATACAGTCTCTGCTTGCTCGTACATTTCTTTTTGCATGAAATGCCGGTGGTTCCCTTTAGAAATCATAAAAGAAGCGACATCGCTATTGACTATTTGGCGCGAAACTGGCGCCCCCTGCTCATTAAAAATTTCTACCTTTTGTGCTGTAACCAAAGCAATATCGCCATCTTCTAAATAGCTTATGCGGTGGGTAAACGGCGCTAGCGCTATCGCATCTGAGCCTACGAAATGCTCACCATCGCCATAGCCAAGTGCTAGGGGGGGCCCCTGCCTTGCAGCTAGCAATAAATTATCATAATCTTTAAAAATTATAGCTATGGCAAACGCGCCATGAAGCTGCTTTATTATATTTAAAACTGCCTCTTTTGGGCCCTTGCCCTGTTTTAATTGCCCAGTTATAAGATGCACCAATATTTCTGTATCGGTGTCTGTCTCAAAAACATAACCTTGCTGCTGTAATTGTATTTTTATTTCATTGAAATTTTCTATAATACCATTATGCACTACTGCTACAACATCATTCATATGTGGGTGAGCATTTTGCTCTATTGGGGCGCCATGGGTTGCCCATCTAGTATGGCCAATGCCTACCTTTCCTTCAATCGGGTGAGCGCGTAGCTTTTGCTCTAAATTTATAATTTTTCCCTCGGCACGTAATCGTTGCAAATCTCCATTCGCGGCAATAGCTATACCAGCCGAATCATATCCGCGATATTCCAAACGCTTCAAGCCTTCGATAAGCCTAGCGGATACAGTCTTTTCACTTGCAATGCCAATTATTCCGCACATATCATACCCCTTGCTTTATTATTTTTTCGCTACGTTGCCGCAGTGTAATTGCATAATTGTCTTTATTTACTTGCCGCGCTCTTGCTATAGCCAAAGCATTAGGCGCTACATCTTCTGTTATTACACTGCCAGAGCCGATATAGGCGCCATTTTTTATAATTATCGGCGCAACTAAAGACGAATTAGACCCAACAAAAACGCCTGGCTCAATTATTGTTTGCCATTTATTTTGTCCGTCATAATTACATGTTATCACACCTGCTCCTATATTAGTTTTTGCACCAATTATTGCATCGCCTATATAAGATAAGTGGTTAAGCTTTGCCCCGGCGTCAATGTGTGAATTTTTTACTTCACAAAAATTGCCAATTTTTACATCCTCACCAATATTGCTACCGCTGCGCAACCTAGCAAAAGGCCCAATTTTAGCGCCGTTACTTATTTGTGCACCCTCTAGATAGCTAAAAGCATGGATAGAGGCATTAGCCGCCACATATACATCGGGGCCAAAATAAACATAGGGCTCTACGCAAGCGCCTGGCTCAATTTGGGTATTGTAGCTAAAATATATAGTCTCTGGCATTTGCAAACTTACGCCCTTTGCCAAAAAAGCTGCTCTTTTACGTTGTTGCCAAACAGCATCGGCGGCCGCCAATTGCTCTGCGTTGTTTACGCCCATTACATTATCCAACGGCACTTCTATTGAAGTTACGGTGAGATTCTTACTTTTGGCTATTTTTATAATATCTGTTAGGTAAAACTCACGATTATTATTGTTATTATTTACCTCTTCAAGCAGAGCTAATGCTTGCCTACCGCTTAGGGCCATTAAGCCGCCATTGCAAAAATTTATTTGCTTTTGTTCTACGCTGGCGTCTTTTTCTTCTATTATTTCTGTTAATTTCCCTTCTATTTCAATAAGTCGGCCATAACCTTCTGGCTTTCCCGTACGAAAGCCAAAAACAGCTATATCTATGCCCTGGTCTAACATCGCATTAGCACGTTCCAAATATTCCGCTTCGATAAGTGGCGTATCGCCAAAGACGATCAAAACATGCTCATATTGCTTCGCCAATTCTTCGCTACAGGCCAATACAGCATGCGCCGTACCTAGCCTTTCTTTTTGTACCACATAGTCTATTGCCAAATCGTCATGTCGTTCAGCTACAAAGCTAGCAATCGCCTCTTTTACCAGTTCAGCCTTATTACCAAGCACAACAAGTATTTTCTCAACTGCTATTTGTGCTAATGTCTCAATAACATGGCAGACCATAGGCAAATTTGCTATTTTATGTAGAACTTTAGGCAAAGATGAGCGCATTCTGGTGCCCTCACCGGCGGCTAAAATTATACACAGGCATTTAGCTGCCATAATCGCACTCCATGATCTATTATAATGATTGCATTTTTCCTGTTATAAATAACACACCCACAATTATTAACAATATGCCAATAAGTTTTTCTACATATCCTAAATGTTTAGTAAATTTAATTAAAAACGCCATAAAGACCTTAGAGAATAATGCGGCCAACAGAAATGGCAATCCAAGCCCAGCCGAATAAATACACAGTAAGCTTGCCCCCTGCCAAAGCGTTTGTTTTTGACTTGCCAAACTTAATACAGAACCCAAAACCGGCCCAATGCATGGTGTCCAGCCAAAGGCGAAAGCTAACCCCATGAAATATGCGCTCCAAAGACTAGCTTTTGTAATATTGCTATAGAATCTAAACTCACGAGAAAAGAGGTTAATCCGTAAAAGACCCAGAAAATTTATGCCCATTAAAATAATAATTATGCCAGAAGCAACTACAAAAAGATGCCTATAACTATTCAGCAATGTTCCCAAGCTTGTAGCGCTTGCGCCTAGAATTACGAATATAGTGGTAAAGCCTAACACAAAAGCCATGGCCTGGGTTAAAATTTTAAGCATGTTTTGTTTGCGGCTCTGCTGCAAATCTTCTACGCTTAAACCGCTCATATAACATAAATAAGGCGGTACCAAAGGTAGCACACAGGGTGAAAGAAAAGACAAAATACCTGCCAGAAATACGCTCCAGATTGATAGGCTCAAAGTTACCTCCGTTAAGTTCATTTTGCCTAATATAAACTAAAAAATATATTTTTTAACAAAATATTTAAAAAAAACTGTTGACCTTTCTTAAATAGCATCGTATGTATCGTTGCAGTTTTTAAGTTTTCTTAAGAGCGCGTAGCTCAGTCGGTAGAGCAACTGACTTTTAATCAGTAGGTCCAGGGTTCGAATCCCTGCGCGCTCACCATACTATCTTAATAGTATGGCTGTTTCTTCTTATTTGCAATTTCCTTGTCTATTCGCTACAATAGCTTAATTTTTAAAGGCTAAAGGAAATTTGCAATGACAATATCAGAAAAAGCTTTTTGTGTAAGCTGGGACCAGTTTCACCGTGACTCTAGAGCTCTTTCATGGCGCTTAGCAGAAATTAGAACAGACTGGCAAGCCATTGTTGCTGTTACACGCGGCGGGCTGGTACCCGCGGCTATTATATGCAGAGAACTTGGTATTAGAACTATCGACACTTTGTGCATAGCTTCTTACCATGAATATAACAAACAAACGGACCTAACGATTTTAAAAAATGTTTGCCCTGAATTGCGCCAAAAAGGCGGTGAGAGTATTATCGTAATAGATGACCTTACTGATACGGGTAAAACTTTTGCGGCCGTAAAAGAAATATTGCCAAAAGCGCATTTTGCCACTATTTACTCAAAGCCCCAAGGCAAGCCCCTAGTTGATACTTATGTAACTGAGGTAAGCCAAGATACTTGGATTTATTTTCCTTGGGATATGGGATTTACCTATCAGGCCCCGATTAATAAGAATCATAATGAGTAATTAATAATCTGCTGTACCTTATGGAACCTTAAACAAGCTTTGGCGTTTCTGTAACATAAAACTACAGCAATAAAAGTTACATTATAAGGAAGATAAGGGGAACTACCAGATGGAAAGAATACGCTCTAATAACGACCCTATGGTCGACATTCATGCAGATGACGCAGTCACGAAAAACGAGAAACGCTCAAGTGCCGCAGTGCGTGCCCTACTGGGCTTCCTCGGTTTTGTAGCAGCATTATGGTTACTAGTAAGCTTGCTTGGATCATTCATGCACCACCCAGTGGCTAGCGCAAATACAGATACGACTACTGTAGACGGCGTACCAGCAGTGACTAAAGACGCTATCACTATGGACGGCGTGCCAGTAGTAACTAAGGACGTTAAAACGACAACTACTACCATAGATACAGTACCAGCACCTGTTAATAGTACAAACCCTGCTGCCAGCAGCACGGTAACGATTGCACCGATGGAATCTACTACCACGGTAAAGCCAGAGGCTTCTAGCCCAACGCCGCCTCCAGCACCTGAAGTAACGAATCCAGCACCTGCAGGCGCAGTTTCTAGCTAATATTTGGCAAAGATTTTACTCAATTTAAGGCGAAAGGTGTTACCCTTCCGCCTTTTTTATTAATTGCGCTTTATGAATGCATTGTGAGCCAAATTTATCTTTGATTAAATCTAAAGCTTCTTCTAAAGCGGCATTTTTTCGTATTTTACTGTCCAGTAAGTCTCGTTCTTCACTGCTACAATTTTCATGCAAATGCCGCATAGTAATGCCCAATAATCTTATCGAATAATTTGGTTTTATGCTTTTTAGCAAAAAAAGCGCTGTCTCAAATATAGTGCTGGCTAAGTTCGTTTTATAGCTAAGGCTATGGCATTTGCTTATATTTTTCTGACGCTGCGGACGAATTTTTAAAACTATCGTACTACCGCATAATTTATGCTTTTTCAGTTTTGCTGATAATTGTTCACTCAATTGGTAAAGCTCATAAGAAATTCGCGCAGGGTCGTTTATACAGCTATAGAAACTAGTTTCTTTGGAAACAGATTTTACGTTTTTTTGTGGAGTAACCGTCCTGTCGTCTATCCCCTGGGCAAAATCATAAATTCGCTGGCCAGTGGATTTATATTTTTTGATAAAGTCTAGTTGGTTTAGTTTTTGTATATCGCTGATTGTGTGTAGCTTATCTAGTAAGAATTTTTTTGCCAATTCTTCGCCAACACCATGTATTTTAGTAACAGAGATCGGCGCTATCAGATTTTTTGCTTCCTCTTTATTGATAATAAAAAAACCATTTGGTTTTTTCATATCCGAGGCTAGCTTGCTTAAAAACTTGCAATAAGAAACACCTATAGACGCCGACAACGAAAATTCGGCTTCTATCTTTTTTTGATATTCTAGTAGCTTTATAGCTGCTGGTTGCTTATGAAGCTTTTGCGTACCCTGAAAATCTAAAAAAAATTCATCTATCGAAGCTTTCTCAACCAAAGGTGTAAGCTCACTTAACAAAGAAGATAACGCAACAGAAATAGCAGCATATTTTTGCATATTCGGTTTAATAATAATAAGATTTGGGCATAGCTGTAGCGCTTTGGCAACAGGCATAGCAGACCGAATGCCAAATTTTCTGGCTATATAGCAAGCTGTCGCTACTACGCCTTTTACAGAGTCCGAAATAATTACTGGCTGGTTTGTTAATGCCGGATTATCGCGTTTTTCTACAGAGGCATAGAAAGCGTCACAATCTATATGGGCAATTTCTAATTGTGCAAGTGTTGTATAAGACAATAAACGAGTGCTATGGCATTTTTCGCAATAAAAATTTTGCTCTGCTTGAATAGTCAAACAATTAGAGCAAAATAACTCATCCAGCTGCATAGCTATCTAGGCTGCACCTCTTCTAAGAGCGCATGATATTTAGCTATATTTTCTGGGTTTATGCCTTCATCTGCACAAAAAGCTAGTAACAATTTCTCATCTGCCATAAGATACTCTATTATACTAGCCAAAAAACCAGGGATTTTTAAAGCCTGGCGCGCATCAACAGGATTAAGGCCTGTTGTTTCAAAAAATTTTGCCGTTTCCTTTTCATCTTTAGAAATAAAATATAAAGCCTTTAGCGAGGTTAGCTCAGCCCTATCCGTGTTAATAACATGCTTCATAAATAATTTCCTTTATGTTATTATAGCGAAAGTGTTATTTAAACATATTATATAAAAAATACAAAGGTTAAATGAAAACTATGGCTAAAAAAGTTATGATAGTTGAAGATAATGATCTCAATATGAAGCTATTTCGAGATCTGGTACAACTTGGGAATTATAAGGCCATTGAAATACGCAAAGGCAACGAAGCCATAGAAGCAGCTTTGGATTATATGCCGGACCTGATTGTTATGGATATACAGCTACCAGAGATTTCCGGCATAGATCTAATCAAAGAAATCAAAGCTAACGAAAAATTACAAACTATTCCTGTTTTAGCAGTTACGGCCTTTGCCATGCCAGGGGATGAAGAAAGAATAAGAGCATCCGGCTGCGAAGACTATATAGCTAAACCTATTTGTATAACTAGTTTTCAGGAAATTTTAAAAAAATATTTGGCTTGAACATTATAGAAATTTGTTCAAGCCAAATTTATTTTATCGTTTAGAGAACTGGAAGCGACGGCGAGCTTTTGCCCTGCCGTATTTCTTACGTTCAACTACGCGGCTATCTCTGGTTAAAAAGCCAGCAGACTTTAACACAGGGCGCAGCCCTGGTTCATAGTAAGTTAAAGCCTTGGATATGCCATGACGCACCGCACCAGCTTGACCAGATAGCCCGCCGCCTACAACCGTAGCCATAATGTCGAATTGGCTTGCTCTGTCTGTTGCCTCTATTGGTTGGCGCAAAATCATTTGCAAAACCGGACGAGCAAAATATGCGCTAAAATCCTTACCATTGATTATGATTTTGCCTGAACCTGGCTTAACCCAAACACGGGCCACAGCGTTTTTTCGCTTGCCAGTAGCATAGGCTCGGCCAAACTTATCTAATTTTTGCACATGCACAGGGTGAGCTGGCGCGTTATTTTCTATAGTAGAATCAACCATATTCATAGCTATACAGACCTTTTATTTTTGCGATTAAGCTGACTAACATCCAATATTTTGGGTTGCTGAGCGCTATGTGGGTGTTCTGCCCCGGCATAGATGCGCAAATTTTTCATTTGTCTTCTACCTAGGGGGCCGCGCGGTATCATGCGCTCTACCGCTTTTTCCAAGGCGCGCTCTGGAAAGCGTCCTTCTAGAATTTGGCGAGCCGTACGCTGCTTTATGCCACCAATATAGCCCGTGTGCCAGTAATAAATTTTGTCTTGGTATTTTTTGCCAGTTAACGCAACTTTTTCTGCGTTAATAACTACAACATTATCACCATCATCAACATGCGGTGTATAGGTTGCTTTATGTTTACCGCGTAATCGAGTAGCTATAAAGGCTGCGAGACGACCCAACACCATGTTTTCAGCGTCGATAACAATCCAGTCTTTAACTATCTCGGCTGGCTTTTGCGAAAAAGTGGCCATAGAAGTTTCCTTAATATTTAAATCACAAATGCACAATGTACATTAGGACATTTCTTGTTGCTTAATATTGTATCTAAAATACAATAGATAAACGCTGCTGATGCAACGTAAAGAAATCTTAATAAAACTTTATGGCCTGTTAGTCAAGCTAAAACTATATAACTAGCCCTTCTATCTAAAATTTACTTATTTTTTTAATATTTAGCCATATTCTATTGCCTAAATGCCATAAGCAAGCTAATTTGTAACAATAAAAGTTGTAAATGATTCGTAAGCGTATGATATCGCTAAGGAAACAGTACGCTTCACCTAGGATTCAAAATTTCGGTCGCAGAAAAAGGTAGTAATTGTATGGATTTAGTTATTGTAGAATCGCCAACAAAAGCTAAAACTATTAACAAATATTTGGGTAAAAAATACAAGGTCCTAGCGTCGTTTGGGCATGTACGTGATTTATCTAGTCGCAATGGTTCGGTCCAGCCAGAAAATGACTTTGCGCTAAATTGGGAAACAGCTGCAAAATCACAAAAGCACCTAAATACTATTATAAAGGCTGCAGAGGAATGTGAATCTATAATATTAGCCACCGACCCTGACCGTGAGGGAGAAGCGATTTCTTGGCATATTTATGAAATTTTACGCAGCAAAAAAGCACTTAAAAACAAACCATTTAAACGTGTAGTTTTCAATGCTATTACCGAAAAATCGGTATTAGAAGCTATGCAGCATCCGCGTGATATTGACAGCAATTTGGTTGAGGCTTATTTGGCGCGTCGGTCGTTGGATTATTTGGTAGGCTATAGCCTGTCGCCAGTATTATGGCGTAAATTACCCGGTGCACGCTCAGCTGGCCGTGTGCAGTCTGTAGCGCTACGAATTATCTGTGATCGAGAAAATGAGATAGAACGCTTTGTAAGCCAAGATTACTGGTCAATTAATGCCATGCTAGAAGATAGCGTAAACAAAAGCCCTTTTTTGTCGCGTTTAGTAGAATATAAAGGCCATAAGCTAGATAAGTTAGATATTAATAGTGAGCAACAGGCCAGCGAAATAAAAGCAGAGCTTTTACAGTCACAATTACGGATAAGTAACGTTGAGGCCAAGCAAATACAACGTTCGCCTAGCGCGCCTTTTACTACTTCGACCCTACAGCAAGCAGCATCCACGCAGCTTGGTTTTTTTTCGGCCAAGACTATGCAACTAGCGCAAAAACTCTATGAAGGTATAGACATAGGCGGTGAAACTAGCGGTCTTATAACTTATATGCGTACCGATAGCACGCAAATAGTGCAAGAGGCTATTTTAGATGCCCGCAACGTTATTAGTAAAAATTATGGCACGAACTATTTACCCGCTGCACCTCGTACCTATAGCACAAAGGCAAAAAATGCGCAAGAAGCACATGAAGCTATAAGACCAACCTATTTTGCTCGTAAACCAGAGGATTTGACGAATTATTTAGACGGCGATCAACTCAAGCTTTATGGACTAATCTGGAAGCGCGCTATAGCTAGCCAAATGGCCTCGGCGAAGATTGAACGCACAACGATTAATATTTCAGCTACAGCTACAAATAGTAATGCTTTATTGCGTGCCACAGGCTCGGTTATCAGCTTTAAAGGATTTTTGTCGGTTTATAATGAAGTAGAAAATGACGCTAGCGAGCCTATCTTGCCAGCTCTCACCCAGGGCCAAGAGCTAGAAGCAAAAGAGATTATAGTTACAGCACATAAAACCGAACCGCCACCGCGTTATAGCGAGGCCTCGTTAATTAAAAAGCTAGAGGATTTGGGTATCGGCCGCCCTTCGACTTATGCTTCTATCCTTTCTACCTTAAGCGATCGCGGCTATGTTATTAATCAAAAACGTAAATTATTGCCCCAGGCGAAAGGGCGTTTCGTTACAGAATTTTTAAAGCAGTTTTTTGCCAAATATGTTGAATATGATTTTACAGCGAATTTAGAAAATGAGCTAGATGAGATTTCTAATGGCGAATTACAGTGGAAAAAAGTGCTGGCAAATTTCTGGCAAAATTTTCATGAGGCTATAGACGAAACTAATCCGCTACGCATAAGCGATGTTATTGATAATTTAAATGATGAGCTCGCGCCTTTTCTCTTCCCACCAAACGAAGAAGGTGAAGATCCACGGTTATGCCCAAATTGCAAAGAGGGCCGGCTATCGCTAAAGCTTAGCCGTTTTGGCGCCTTTATCGGCTGCACAAATTATCCTGAATGTAAATATATACGGCAAATAGGAGAAGAGGATATAGCCATGGAACAAACATTAACAGAGCGCACAATAGGACATGACGAAAATACAGGCGAAGAGATAAAGCTGTTAAACGGCCGTTTCGGCCCATATGTCCAAAGAGGTGAAGGTAGCAGCGCCAAAAACGCCTCCATTCCCAAAGATTGCGATATTAACAATATTACGGTCGAGATCGCTAGTGCATTGCTAAATTTACCGCGTGAAATTGGGATAAATCCCGAAAGCGGTAAAATGATTACGGCTGCCATTGGCCGCTATGGGCCCTATTTACTGCATGATGGCAGCTATACTAAGCTGAGTTCTGCTGACCAAGTATTTGATTTGCCTTTAGAGGAAGCCGTTGAATTAATAAAAAACTCACCAAAAGCTGGGACAAAAGCAGCAAAAAAATTGCTGGGCGAGCACCCAACACATGGCCCAATAAGCCTGCAGAGCGGACGTTTTGGCCCCTATGTAAAAGCTGGCAGCATTAATGCAACTATCCCCAAAAGCTACAATAGCGAAACGCTTACGCTAGAACAAGCAATTGAACTAATAAATAAAAAGGCAAAAAAATAATATTGACTTTTTCTGACGAAATGCGGTATAAGCAGGCATATTCTAGAATAATATAAGGTAGCATCATGGCAAAAGCAGCAACAATTAAAATTAAGCTTTTATCTACTGCAGATACTGGTTTTTTTTACGTAACAAAGAAAAATAGCCGTACTATGACTGACAAGATGGTTAAGCGTAAATATGATCCCGTGGCAAAAAAGCATGTGGAGTTCAAAGAAGCAAAGATAAAATAATCTTTGCCTGCCGCGAAAGATATAATCGTAATATCATTATTGCTTGGCATTATTTTATACCTTTATTTAGCAAAAAATGAAAATTACAAACAGCCTGCTCACGATACTGCTGAAATCACCGTGCAAGGTAAGCCGTACCTAATAGATGGTGATTCTATAAAGGTGGCTGGCTTAGAAATGCGTCTAATGGGCATGGATGCGCCAGAATTTTTGCAAAAATGCGGTTCACCGGGGCAAGAATATTTTTGCGGGCAAGAAGCCAGAAAGCATTTAGCTCAGCTAATCAATAAAAGAAATATAGTTTGCCATTATAAAAAGTTAGATATCTACCACCGAGCGCTTGCCTTGTGCTTTGCTGGGGAAATATTGCTGAACCGACAAATGGTACGTGATGGCTGGGCTGTTAGCTTTTATGATTATAAGCTAGAAGAAAAACAAGCACGCGGGGAAAAATTGGGTATATGGAGCGGCCCTTTTGAGTTGCCAAAATATTGGCGTCGCCAGCATAAGCACAAAGATCGCCCATTAGCGAACGCACAATTATTATAATCTAAGTGTTTTTACGTGTCCATACAATCATTTGTTTGGCTATATCATTAAATGCTGCATCTAACGCTGGAGCGTATATGTAGCCCTTCAAGTTTTTTGCATTAGTGGCGGCAATAGCTTTTGTGATTTTAAACCGCCTGGTCGCTTTTACTACGCCATCTGTTTCGCATAATATCGAGGCACTAATCTCTACATCTATGTTATTATAATCTTTATTACATAAGACGATATTAAAAGCCCTTAAATCAGTAATTAACTCATAATCTATACTTAATCCCTGCCCTGGACGTGCTACGGCAGAAAAAAGTCTGCTATTTTCAAAGGCTTGAACTAAACGGGTTTGTATTAGGTTTGGCAAGCGATCTGCCCATTGCGCAGCGCCAAGATAAGCTATTGCGTTTGCTTGATCTTTTATCAGCAAATCTTCACCATCTAGGGGTTTTATGGCTGTTGGAGCTGTAATTAACAGCTGTATACGCTTTTTGCTATGTTTAATAAGCGGGCGTTGCGTAAAATTATAGGCTGTTAAATCAAAAGTATCTTTGGTTCTTGTTGCCATACAGCCGCTCAAGCCAAGCAAGCATATAGCAATTAGAAAAGAGTTTTTTACGCTATATTGCTTCACTTCTTCATCCCCTATAATCGCGGTATAGAATCGCCGCCGCCCCATATTAACCGCTGCGGATTGCGTTTTATTTCATTAACTGAACGCTCTAAGCGCTCAACTGACCTAGCACTATCTATCAATTTTTGCTGCACCGTTTTTAAGTTAGTCCCGGTAATAGAACTTAATCCACCTGATAGCGGCGCTATGCCTGCTTGCACAGAATGCGCAGCGTTCTCTAGCGCCTTTAACGTTTTATTGCTTTGCATTATCACGGTCTGTATATTGCCGCGATTATTACGCAAGGTATCCGTAACGGCGCGCGTATTATCTATGGTTTGGCGCATCGGAATGCTTACTTGGTCAATTAAGTTGTTCAGCTTAAGCAAGGTCAGATTAGCTTGTGCTAAGGCAGTTTGCGAAGAAGTTAATAATTTATTAATCGAGGCAGCTTGAGCATATAAGTGCGGCGTTTTTCCCTTTGCAATTGAAAATAATAGCGGATCCGAAAGTTTACCGCCCTGCAAATTTATAGCAGCTGCCCCAGTAAAACCAGTATAGCTTAATTCCGCTATGGTCGATGGGCGTATCGGTGCGGCGCTGTCTACCAAGCTATGGGCAATTACCATATTCAAATTATCCCTAGCCAGCACCAATTGCTTAACCTCGCCGATATTTATGCCGTTAAATAAAACCTTGCTGCCTTCTGTTAAGCCAGTTACCGAACCATTAATATAAATATCTAGCTCTTGTAAGGATTTTTTATTATTTAGCCTGGTAGCGCATAATATAAAAATCACTACGCTTAAAAAAGCGGCAACTATAAAAAAACCAGCTAGCGCATAATTTGCTTTTGTCTCCATTTAGCTACCCACTAAATTTCGCAATATATACAATATAGTCAAAGTTTCTGCCTTTTCAAATAAGCCGAGAGCCATTTGTCATTTAATGATTCTAATTCCTTTAATGGACCAGCTATCTTTATACTCTTATCTCGCAAAACTGCAACCCTATCACAGATAGTATGCAAACTACCTAAATCATGGCTTATCATATAAAAAGTTAAGCCTAAAGTTTTAGACAAGCTCTTTATCAACTCATCAAATTGTGCAGCGCTTATCGGATCTAAACCAGAAGTTGGCTCATCTAAAAAGATAATGTCAGGGTCCAGAGCTAAAGCCCGCGCCAGTGCCACCCGCTTTATCATACCACCAGATAATTGCGATGGGTATTTGTCGGCTACGTTGGCCGGCAACCCAACTAAGGCTAACTTTAACATTGCTAGTTCACTCAATAAATTATCGCTAAGATCTAGATACTCAGCCATTGGTAATTTAACGTTGCTAAGTATATTTAGCGAAGAAAATAGTGCCCCCTGTTGAAATAGCACACCGATTCTTGAATATAGTTGTTTTTTTTGCTTGTTATTTAATAAATTGACGTTTTTTCCAAAAAATTCTATACTACCGTTCTGACATGGTATTAAACCCAATATTGTACGCATTAAAACAGATTTACCCTCGCCTGAAGGGCCAATAACTCCTAAAATTTCACCTTGATATATCTCAAAATTTAACTTGTCCAAAATAAGTTGGTTATTCAATATTACTGTTAGATTTTGTAATTTAATTGCTGGGATGCGAAAAGACATATTATCAATCTATCAATAATTTAGCCATGCTAAAATCATAGCAAAAATACCGTCAATAACTATAACACAAAATATCGATTTAACCACACAGCTTGTAATTTTTTGTCCCAAAATTTGTGTACTGTCTTTTATTTTTAGCCCCTCCATAACTGCTACTAATGCTATTAGCAAGGCCAAGAACGGGCTCTTTAGCACCCCTATAATATAGGTAGAAAAATAAATGTCATTTTGTATACGTGTTAGAAAAATTTTATAGGAAATATGTGAATAATAATGAATCATCACAGCAGCTCCAGCCAGCGCCGCGATATTTGCAAATATTGTTAGCAATGGCAAAGAAACAACAAGCGCCGCTATGCGCGGTAAATATAGGGTTTTAAAAACGTCAAACCCCATAATTTGTAACGCATCTATTTCTTCACGCATTTTCATTACACCTAGCTCTGCTGTAATAGCGCTGCCACAGCGACCAGCGATCAATATTGCCGTTATTAAAACCCCTAGTTCCCTAAATATTAATATACCAGTTAGATCAACCACAAAAATTTCTGCGCCAAAATATCGCAATTGAAAAGCTCCCTGCTGGGCCATTATAGCCCCTATGATAAAAGCTAATAGCATAACTATTGGCGTTGCTTTCACCCCCAAACTATTCAATTGTTGTATAAAAGGAGCAAGGCGGCTTGCCAACTTGTGCGGGTTGTGCCTTGTTGAAGATTTTTTTGGCCATGAAAAAGCTAAAGAGCCAATAAGATATAATATCGCATAAACATCATTGGTTACTGTATTGGCCACCTGACCAATATCATTTAGCATAAAATACAGCAAGTTTGGTCGCTTTTCTGGAGGCCGCGCTTGCTCAGCCAATCTGCGCTGCGCCAATCCTACCTCTTCCAGCAAGCCACGCCATGATATATCTGCCGCGCCATACAATATCGCAATACTGCGCTGTAAGCTGCACTCTAAATAATCGCGCAGCTTATATATCATCAGCGCTCCGCTAGTATCCATAGCGGTTACATCATGCAAATCTATGACCGCGGGTAGCGCCCCTGTATTTTTAAATTTAGCTATTTCTTCTTCTATAATGGTCGCGGTATTTTTATTCCACTGACCTATGGCTTTTAGCTTTATTGGATTAGCTGCACTGTCTAAGAAAATAAAGGCCATTAGAACTTCAGAATTCGGTTGCTATATTCAATCAATATATTATAATAATTTCTACATTACAATGTACAAACTCTAAAATACAAAGAGCATAAAATTAATGTCTGACGATAATCTAAGAGAAGCAGCGCTTTATTACCATAGCCATCCTAAGCCCGGCAAGCTAGAGATCCAGTCAACCAAAGCTTTAGGCAGCCAGCGTGATTTAGCCCTAGCTTACTCCCCAGGTGTGGCGGCACCTTGTTTGGCTATAAGCGAAGATCCGCACGCCGCAGCCTTGTATACCTCCCGGGCTAACCTGGTTGCTGTTATTTCAAATGGCAGTGCTGTTTTGGGACTTGGCAATATTGGCCCCTTAGCCTCGAAACCAGTTATGGAGGGCAAGGCAGTATTGTTCAAAAAATTTGCTGACATAGATGTATTTGACATAGAAATTGCCGCCGAAACCATCGATGCAATGGTAGAAACTATCACAAATTTAGAGCCTACCTTTGGGGGAATAAATTTAGAAGATATCAAAGCACCTGAATGTTTCGAGGTTGAAGAACGCTTACGTGCAAAACTAAAAATACCCGTTTTTCACGACGACCAGCATGGCACGGCGATTATTGTTGCTGCCGCGATTATTAATGGCTTAGAGCTTGCGGGAAAAACACTCACCAATGCCAAAATTGTTACTTCTGGGGCTGGTGCTGCAGCTATAGCTTGTTTAAACTTGTTATTAAGACTTGGTGCGCAACAGAAAAATATTTGGATTACCGATCTGCAAGGCGTAGTGTATAAAGACCGCCCAGAGCTTATGGATAAGTGGAAGATAGTTTATGCGCAAGATACAGAGGCTAGAAGCTTATCAGATATTATGCCAAACGCAGATATTTTCTTGGGCCTTTCTGCTGCAAATGTGTTGAGCGAAGAAAATGTTGCGAAGATGGCGCCAAAACCTTTAATTCTAGCTCTAGCTAATCCTACACCAGAGATAATGCCAGAAAATGCGCGTCATGCGCGGCCAGATGCCATGATTTGTACTGGTCGTTCTGATTATCCAAATCAGGTTAATAATGTCTTGTGCTTTCCCTATATTTTTCGTGGGGCACTGGATGTTGGAGCCACGACTATTAATGAAGAAATGAAAATAGCTGCGGTATATGCCATAGCTAAATTAGCCAAAGAAAGCATGCCAGATGCGCAGGCTTGGTCAAATGAAAAAATGCGTTTTGGGGTAGATTATCTTATACCTTCACCTTTTGACCCACGTTTACTATTGCATATAGCCCCGGCTGTAGCGCAAGCAGCAATGGAATCGGGTGTGGCGTTGCGGCCCATTAGTGATATGTCGGCCTATATAGAAAATTTGCAGCGTTTTGTTTTTAAATCTGGCATGGTTATGAAACCAGTATTCGCAGCAGCGAAAACTGCAAGCGCAAAAAGGGTTATCTATTCCGACGGTGAAGATGAGCGTGTTTTACGCGCGGCAAAAGTTGTTAGTGAAGAAAAAATAGCACTGCCAATTCTTACTGGCCGTAAAGATGTAATTTTAGAAAAAATGGCGCATATAGGTGTTAAATTAAAGCTTGAGCGTGACTTCATAGTTTATAATCCAGAGGAAAATAAAAATTATAAACGCTATGTTGAGCTATTTGTGCAGCTTTCAGGCCGCCGCGGCATAACTGAAGAAGCGGCTAAAAAAGCAGTACGCACTAGCTCTACAATTTTTTCGGCCTTGGCTTTAATGAATAATGACGCTGACGCTATGATGTGTGGCCTAAGTGGGCAATTTGAGCGTAGCCTTGAAATAGTGAAGAAAGTTATAGGCATAGATAGCCAAGCCAAGCGTTTATCTGCCTTAAGCTTGTTAATAATGCGCGACAATATATTGTTTTTAACCGATAGCTATATAAATCCTGAACCAACAGCCCAGGAAATTGCTGAACTTGCCATACTGGCCGCACAAGAAGTGCAAGAATTCTGCATAAAGCCAAGAGTCGCTCTTTTATCAAATTCTAATTTTGGTTCTAAAGACAATGCAAGCTCATTGAAAATGCGCAAGGCTGCAGAAATTTTAAAAGAAATAGCACCTGATTTAGAGGCCGATGGGGAAATGCATGGCGACACAGCGCTTTCAACCGCGTTGCGCCAGCGCGCCTATCCACACTCTACCTTGCAACAAGATGCAAATTTATTGGTTTTTCCAAATTTGGATGCGGCTAATATTACGCTTAATGTAGTAAAGCAAACGACAAATGCATTACATGTAGGCCCAATTTTGTTGGGCCAGGCACGGGCTGTTCATATTTTAACGCCTTCTATAACGTCTCGTGGTGTGGTTAATATGACGGCAATAGCCGTTGTGGGGGCAAATCGCAAAAAAACAGCGTCCGATTAGCTATAGATAGAGAGTAAATTGAGCGAAACGAAAATTGAAGACTTAATTAATATTATTAATAAATTGCGCGACCCTGTCTCTGGCTGCCCATGGGCCCAGCAGCAAAGCTACGAATCTTTAACAACCTATATAATAGAAGAAGCTATGGAAAGCGTCGAAGCTATTGTTGAAAGGAAAGAAGATGAGCTGTGCGCAGAGCTCGGCGACCTGCTTTTTCAAATAGCTTTTTGCGCTGTTATTGCTACAGAAAAACAAAGCTTTACTTTTGCCGATATAGTAGATGCTATAGTTAGCAAATTACAAAGGCGGAATCCGCATATTTTTCAACCCGGAAATATACAAGCTTATAGTCAGGCAGAAAATAAATTAGCTTTTGTAACCAAACAATGGCAAGAAATAAAAGCTTTAGAAAATCCAACCCCTAAACTGGCAAAAGAAGAGAACTTGCCAGTCGCCCTGGCAATTGCCGCGGATAAGTTTAAAGAGTTGCAATTGCAAAGCAAAGCTGAATGCAAAAAGAGCAAGACCTATAGCGAGCTCTTAGATGCCGTTTTGCAGATTGGCCGAATATTAAACAGAACCTGAAGCTTTTGTTAAAGAAACCGACTCGCCACAACCACAAGACGCCGTTTGATTTGGATTATTAAACACAAAGCCAGATTTTAACTTTGTTTCTTGATAATCTATCTCGGTGCCTAATAAATATAAAAAAGCGTCGCGCTTTATAAAAAAGCAAACGCCACCTTGCTCTAACCGATCTGCATCATCTGGTTTCTCATAAGCTATATCAACACTATATTCCATGCCAGCGCAACCGCCTTTTTTTAGGCCTAAAACTAACCCCTGTGCACCAGCTTGATTTTGTAAAATTTGCTTTACACGCGTTAAAGCGGCATCTGTTAATGATAAAATAGACTTAGACATATGAAATAGCTTGTGTTATATAAAGAAGTATCATTATAGCATAATTAATAGCATATACAGATCTTTTTTATGAGACCTATCCATTATTTTTTCGCTGTTATTCTGTTGGGGTGTTTTGCTATACCACTAGTATTTGCTGAGCCCCACGCACAGCGCGGAGCTAAAATTTTTAAGCGCTGCGCTGCATGCCATTTTATAGAAAAAGATAAGAACAAAATTGGGCCCAGTTTGTACAAAATTATAGGCCGCAGAGCCGCCACAATAGCAAACTATAATTATTCACCAGCAATGAAGGCTGCTGGCGCTGCTGGGCTGCTATGGACAGAAGAAAACTTGCAAAACTATTTGCATGACCCACACAATATGGTAAAAGGAACAAAAATGGCCGCAGTGAAAATAAACAACCCACAAGATTTCAAGGATTTATTAATTTATTTACAATCTACTGGTAAATAATTATTCTTACGGAACGTAGCGCAGCCAGGTAGCGCACTTGACTGGGGGTCAAGGGGTCGTGGGTTCGAATCCCGCCGTTCCGACCATTTTGCAAACAACTTACTTGCTATAGTCTTTAACTGCTATATTTATGAATAGGTCATAAGTTAATATGTTAAGGGCACGCACAGTTGGAGCAAATAGAGGACAAAAAAGGAACATTTATAATTCTGCACAGTAAAAGTGAAGCGCCTGATATTTACAAATCTGCTGAAAAAGAGCTAAACGCTTATGGTTATGCAATACAGCTGCTCGAGCATAATAAAAACATTAAAAGCTTCTGTACCTATCTAGTGCAATCTGATTCTCCGCAGCCTTATTATATTTTAGCTTATGGTGAGAGCGTTCGCCGGTTGGCGAAATTAAAAAAATCGTTACCCGCAAAATTAGAAGCAATTATTTTGATTTCTCCTATAGTAGCTATCAATAAGCTAATCAATTTTAGAGGGCGAACCATATTGCAAAAGCCAAATTTTTTATCAGGCCATAAAACATCTATTTTAATATTTACCACAAGCTTAGCCAGTAATAAATATTTAGACACTATAGCGGATATGTGTACTAGCTATCGCATGATATATAGTATAGTTATTAAAGGGGCAAAGACGCATCTATTAGAAGATTCATCTGCTTATCAAAATCAATTTTGGGCAGGGTTACGTGCTTATTTAAATCTTGGCAAGTCTCAGGAAACTTTTTAGCCATATGATGGTTTAAATACTAGCCTGTAATAAAATCTTAAAACATTGCGACTAAGATATGCTTAATTTATATTATGAATTGGGTGAAATAATGAAAAGAATCTTGCTAGCCGAAGATGACAATGACATGAGACGCTTTTTAGCAAACGCCTTGCAAAAGGCTGGCTACGAAGTTGTAGATTATGACAATGGCGTTAGCGCTTATCAGCGTTTAAAAGAAGAACCGTTTTCTTTGTTGCTAACAGATATTGTAATGCCAGAGATGGATGGTATGGAGCTGGCGCATAAAGCCACGCAGCTTGACCCTGACCTGAAAATTATGTTTATCACTGGCTTTGCGGCGGTATCCTTAGCCAATGACCAAGCAGCACCCCATAACGCCAAAGTGCTTTCAAAACCCTTCCATTTAAGAGAATTAGTAGCGCAAGTAGAAAAAATATTAATTGCGGCTTAACTATTATTGACTGTAAACAAAAACTAGATTAATCATAGATATCGTTGGGGGCGTGTAGCTCAGCGGGAGAGCACTACAGTGACATTGTAGGGGTCACAGGTTCAATCCCTGTCACGCCCACCATTACAGAATTGATTTTATTTATATGAAGAAATTGCAAGCCGGACTAGTTTTTGCTAGTCTAATTTTTCCTTTCACCCCAGCGAATGCTATTTTATTACGCTCTGGCGGGGCGCAATTTGAGATAAACCCAGAAACATTGCAAATTAATGCTGATTCTGTTGTTTTAAATAAAGCTCATACAAAGCAAAAACTGATTAACCTAACTACCTCGTCTAGCGAGGCAAGCTGGCAGTGGCCAGAGCGACATATCCAGGTAAATACAAAAGTTGACGGCGATGATTTACACATTACTATAGCTAGTGATCATCCGCAAAAGCTTAACTGGTTCCGGTTGCCTTCTAATTTTGATAATCTAGAATTGCCAATAGGTGAAGGCAGTAGAATCCCCCTTGGAAATATGCAATGGATGTCTTATTTGACAACCGAGCTTTCGTCTATGGACAGTAATTTTGACTTAAAATTGCCGCTATGGAGCTTAGAAAAAAAGGGGAAGGTTTATAGCTGGATATTATTATCGCCCTTTAACAATAATATTTCTTTTACAAAAACTGACAATAACTTAAACATGCAAGCAGAGCATGAATTTAATAAATTTAACCAGCAACAAAAGTTCGAAGTGCTATTACATATAGGCGCTACTCCTTTATCTGGTGCCATTCGCTATCGCAAATATTTGCAAGATACTAAACAATTTACTAGCTTGCGCGATAAGGTAAAAACGGTAATTCAAGGGACTAAATTAATTGGTGCCACACACCTGTATTTATGGGGCAATACACTATTATCAACTGAAGATATAAAGGATTGGCCGAGATTTCTTGCCTTTTTGCAAACCTCTGGTGGCAAATCTATTTGGCAACATCTTGATCTCGAAACACAAAAAACTATACAAAAATTGCACGACCATGTGCCGGAAACTTGGCAAAAAGCGAGTTTGATAGAAGCTATCGATAATGCTTTACAAGCTCTTGTACCTGTAAATTCATCACCAGACCATCCCGATTTTTTAGCCGCACAACACCAACAGGCCGTAAAGCTAAACCAATTGGCACAGCGCTTGCTCGGGCATTTTTTATCACCAGCAAAAAATTGGGGCACAGGACTGTCTGAGCCTGTTATAAAAACTCTGCACGACGCAGGTCTGGCTCGTTTATGGCTAGGCACCGATAATTGGACAAGCGTTTTCTTGCATCCCCATGCAGTAAAAATAGCTAAGGACAATGGCTATTTAATAGCAAGCTATGATTCATACGATACTGGCATCCCACGCGGTCTCAATGATAGTTGGCTTACGGCACAAATGCCCAGCAAATTAATAGAAAAATGCGCAATAATTCAAGCAGACGGCAGTAAAAAGACTGGCTTTGGCGGGCAAGGCTATTATCTCAACCCTGCTTGCGTACTATCCTTTTCTCAAAATAGAATGCGCTCGCTCGTTGATTTTGGCGGACTAAACAGTCTGTTTCTTGATGTTGATGGCACTGGTATGGTTTCGGATGATTATAATGAAAAACACCCCCTTAGCAGCGAAAATATGGCAGCGGCTCGAAACAAACGCCTGACATGGTTTAGCGATAGTATTAAATTACCCCTTGGCTCAGAAGACGGCAATGCCGTAACAGCCCAACATCTTATGTTTGCGCATGGTATGGAAAGCTGGGGCTTTGGTTGGCGCGACAAAGATATGAGGCATAACAAAGAATCCCCTTATTATCTAGGTGCTTGGTGGCCGAGTTCGCAACCAGCAACTTTTTTTGCTACGGCTAAGGTAAAGCCGCTTTACCGCACGGTGGCGTTTGACCCACGCTATCGCTTGCCATTATACCAGGCTGTGTTTCACGATTCTGTGATAACTACCCATCATTGGACGCTTGATAATTTAAAATTTAGTGAAGTAAAACAAACTCGCAATTTACTAAGCCAGCTGTACAACACGCCGCCACTATTTAATTTAAGCCGTAGCACGCTAAAAGCACGTTTGCCAGAGATTATCAAGGTAGCAGAACCTTTTCGTATTTTGCATCAGGTCTTGTGGGACAAAGCTCTAACGGGGTTTCGCTGGCTTGACCATGATGGGTGGCTACAAGAAACCACTTTTAGCGACGGCTCTAAACTCACGGTTAATTTTGGAGATACTGCAACGAATGGTATCTCCCCGCATAGTTTACGAGCCCGCTTACGCGACGGTCGCGTCTTAAATTTTAGCGAATAACGCTTAGGCAGAAAGATTCCACATAGCTACTTCGTTGCTTCTTCTATTAACTAGCCCTTGAATTGGCGCTGTTCTACCTTTTGTCCATTTCATTAGTTCTATCGGAACCTCGTGATATTCATGCTTGTTTAATTTTTTTAGTAAGTCTGATTTCTTAAAATGCCCTACACCCACATTATAGGCAAAGCACACTAGAGCCCCAAACTGCAAATCATTTAGCGGCACATCCACTAAACGCTCTACCTCTTTTTCAAAAAAATGCAGATCTCGGCGCAAAATCGTCTCAGCTTCACCTTCTGTTATGCTCATGCCTTCATGTGGGGCTGGCTCTCCAGCAACTGCGGTGTGCCCATAACCTATGGTCCATATGCCGTTTGAGTCCTTGTAGGCCTTTGCGCGAAACCCTTCCCATTCTTTTAATTTGCCAAGGCAATAATCATTAATATGTCTAGTCATTTGTTACCTCATTTTTCCTATAATATATTTAGCTAAGCTTGTATGCCATACTCTAAACTTTTATTTGCAAGAGTGAAGATAACGTTGTATGAAAAAAAAAGTTCACTCAGCCACTGAGCAAGCAATGGAGCTACAGTCCATATTCTTTAAATATTTCGCGCTAAAATTGATTATATTAGCGCTAAAAGCAACAAAATTCCCCTTATACTGAGCTGCCCTATAGATTGCCACAGATATTTCCATAGTCTTAGCATTTCTGCACATAAGCAAAACACCCTATTTCATAGCGCTGATGTGAATAAATTATATAAAAAATTAATTTTTTGCATTTTTCGCTTGCATAATCCTTCGATCTTATTTATAAGCAACATTACTGCTTGCGCCCATCGTCTAGCGGTTAGGACATCGCCCTTTCACGGCGGAAACAGGGGTTCGATTCCCCTTGGGCGTACCAGTTTCTCTTAGTGCTTTAGATATTCTAAACTAGCACGGAATAAATATTCTACTTCTTTTACCGATTGTGCTAAAGCAAATATAATCACTCTGTCACCCAATTTTATCTGTGTATTGCCCTCTGGCTGTATTACCTCGCCATCTCTATAGATAGCACCAATACGTAGATTTTTTGAAAGATCCAAATCTTTTAAAGATTTACCCAGCAAAGATGAGGCAGGCAAAACCTCCCCTTCAAAAATTTCTGCCTTAGCATTAGCCATTTCATGCACAGCCAAAATGCGCCCACGCCGCATCTGCTGCAAAATACGTGAAATAGTGATACTGCGAGGATTAATAGAAACATCCACCCCCAAAGCACGATTAAATTCCTGATACATAGTGTTGTTTACCAATGCTATATTGGCCTTGCAGCCCAGTCTTTTTGCCAGCACAGCACTAAGCACATTAACCTGATCTTGGTCAGTCAGACCTATTATCAAATCTGCTTTTTCTACCTTTGCTTCCTGCAGCACGGCTACGTCTAAAGCACTGCCTTGCAATACTGTGGCCTTAGATAATTGTTCGCTTACATATTCTGCCCTATCTTTATCTGGCTCAATAATATAGATTTTCTGACGCTCGGGAGATTTCTCTAGCATCTTGGCCACATATAAGCCAATATGACCACCACCAGCGATAATTAAACGCCGCGCCTTTTGCTCTGTATGGCCAAACAAACCAAAAACCCGCGAAATTTTCTCTCTTTTCGTAACCAGATATACCATATCACCAGTTTTTAGTTCGGTATTGGAATTGGCTATAAACAGTTCCTCATCACGATAAATAGCCACCACTGTAGTTTCTAAATCTGGAAATAGTTCTGTTAGCAAACGCAGCGGCGTACTTAAAACCGGACAGCTTTCTAAACATTGCAGACCTAAGGCAACTATATTGTCATTGGCAAAGCTCAAAACCTCATTCGCATCTTGCAGCGCAACACGCTTTAGCACCATTTGCCCTATTTCTATCTCTGGCGAAATCACCATATCCACTGGCAAATGATCATGCGAAAATAGCGACTGATATTGCGGCTGCAAATAAGCCTGCGCTCTAATGCGTGCTATTTTGGTTGGTATGTTAAAAATAGAATGTGCCACTTGGCAAGCTATCATATTAATCTCGTCACTATACGTAACCGCCACCAGCATGTCAGCATCGGCAGCACCAGCTGCTGCCAAAATAGCCGGATGCGCCCCATGGCCCGTAATGCCGCGCACGTCTAGATTATTGCACACGTTTTCAATCAAACTGGGCGACGTGTCTATTACGGTCACGTCATGCTCTTCGGCAGAAAGCTTTTTGGCAATGCCGTAGCCCACCTGCCCGACCCCACATATTATAACATGCATTTTAAAATATCCTTTTACATACGTCTTAAAATTAAATTTTGTACTTTACTCCAAGCCCTTTTAGCTTACGATGCAAAGCCGAGCGTTCCATGCCAATATTATCCGCAGTTTTTGAAATATTACCATCGAAACGCTCCATTTGCGCTAGAATATAATTTTTTTCAAAAACCTCGCGCGCTTCGCGAATCTGCATTGTCATTATATTATGCGACTTATCCGACAAAGTCTTAGCAATAGGGTCGCTTGTTTCTTCTGGCAACATGTCAGCAGTAATTACATCGCTATTATTGTCACTGCGTGCTAATATCAACAAACGCTCGATGTGATTTTTTAATTGACGCACATTACCTTCCCAATTATAACCCTGTAGCATAATTACAGCATCGGCGGATAATTGGCGTGGTTTTATGCCAGATTGCGCAGCAATTTGCTTCACAAAATGCTTCACCAATAAAGGTATATCTTCTCTTCTTTCACATAAGGCAGGTACAGATACTGGTACAACCGCTAAGCGGTGATATAAATCTTCGCGAAAGCGGCCTTGCTGCACCAAAGCTTTAATATCCTGCGAAGTTGAAGAAATAAGCCTTACGTCCGATTGCATAGAGGCGGCTTTGCTAGTAGATTTAAAATGGTGATTTACCAGCCAACTCAACATTTTTGCCTGCACTTCCATAGGCAAATCGGCCACTTCGTCGATATATAAAGTACCGTTGTTAGCCTCTTCTAGCACACCGATGTTAGGCGACCCATCTGCATCGCTACCGCCAAAAAGGTCGTGCATCATATTTTCTGCGGTTAAGGTAGCGGCATTTAAAATTACAAAAGGCGCCTGCGCGCGCAGCGAAGAATGATGAATAACCCGAGCAGCTAACTCTTTACCACTGCCAGAAGGGCCAAAGAGCATAATTCGGCTATTAGTAGCGGCAACTTTTTCAATATTTTGGCGCAAATTTTTAATAGCAGCCGACACACCAACCATCTCTGGCGCTACAAAAGCACGTTTCTTTAGCTGCGTTAATTCCGCCCTCAGAGAAAAAGTTTCTAACGCTCTTTCTACAGCCAGCAACAATTTATCTAACGCAAATGGCTTTTCGATAAAATCATAGGCGCCACGCTTAATAGCGCTAACCGCAGTGTCAATAGTACCATGGCCGGAAATCATAACTACTGGCAAATCTGGATAATTATTTTTGATAAAAGTCAAAAGCGCCATGCCATCTATACGGCTACCCTCGAGCCAAATATCCAAAAAAATCAATCTGGGAACAGCATTTTTAAGCATAGCGATAGCAGAATCTGCATCGCTGGCTACTTTTGTTTCATAGCCCTCATCACTTAAAATTCCCGAAAGCAAGTCCCTTATATCTGCCTCATCATCGATTATAAGTATATCATATGACATTTTTTTGCCCTTATTCACACATCTATCTTATTAACATAAGGAAACACCATGCGTATCATGGCCCCCATTCCGTTGTAAAAATCTTGCGGTGCGTCATGTAGCTCCATATAGCCCTTATGCTCTTCTACAATTTTGCGTACTATTGCCAAACCCAAGCCCGTGCCTTTTTTTCGCGTGGTTATATATGGCTCCAACAGACTTGAACGCCCGCTTGACGGCAATCCACGCCCATTATCTATAATCTCTACAATAATTTGCGCTCCATTTCTATAGGCTCTTAATAATATATGGCCTTTTGCGGACCTTTCCACTAGAGATAGAGATTCTATAGATTCGCTAGCATTTTTGATAACATTACCGAACGCCTGCCCTAGTAAGCGTGTATCGAACTCACCCCATAATGGCTCTTCACTAAAATCTTGTTCAAAACTTATCCCACTTTTTGAAACCTCAATCAAAAAGCTAGCTTCCTTTAGTGGCTGCCTTATATCAGCCAATTGGGTATTTATCTTTGGCATGCGAGCAAAGGCAGAAAATTCATTGACCATACGGCCAATATCACCAACTTGCCGCACTATGGTATTTAAGCATTTGTCAAAAATCTCCTTGTCCTGCACAATCATATGCGAATAACGGCGTCTTATCCGCTCTGCCGAAAGCTGAATAGGGGTTAAAGGGTTCTTAATCTCATGGGCAATGCGTTTTGCCACCTCGGTCCAGGCCAAGGCACGGTGCGCCTCTACTAGCTCGGTAATGTCATCTATGGTAATTACCAGCGCTTTGCCAGTAGTTTCACCTCTTTCCTGGGTAATTTGTACATTATATACACGCAATTGACCTTGCTGAGATATCGTAATTTGCTCTTGATATTTAGTATTTTGCTTATGTTTGGTTAGATCCAGTAATTGCTCAATACGCTCTTTGCCTAAAAATGGGCTAAGCTCCAGAATAGTTTTACCTATTAAATCTGAAGCATGCAGATTAAACATATTCTCTAACGAAGGGTTAAGCATTGTAATATGGCCAACGGAGTCCACACCAATAACACCAGCGGTTACGCCAGCCAACACCGCCTCAGAAAAGCGGCGCCTGGAGTCTATTTGGTCTTTTGCAGAAATTAACTCGTTACGCTGGGCTCTAAGCTCTTGCACCATATAATTAAAGCTTTGCGAAAGCTGGCCAATATCGTCATCTTTCAAATATGGGGGCAAGACTATATTCAACTCGCCTTTCGCCACCTTAGCTGCCGCATTTATAAGCAAGCGAATAGGCGAAACTAAGCGATTTGCCACCGTAACACCAGTAAGAATGGCCGAAAACAACATAGTTAAAAACAGGCAGAAATATAAAACCGCAAAAGCAAGCTGCAACGGCAGACGCGCAGCTTGCATGCTTTTATATCGGTTAGTGGTATATTCAGTCAGCCGCAAAGCCTCTAATACACTAGGCCGCACTTTACGCACTACGTATAAATATGTACCCTCTATCTGATTTAGCTTTATAATTACACCAAAATAATCATGCTCTCCTGGCTGAAAAGGAAAAGGGTACCCATCTTGCGCTTGGGCTATTAGATTCTTTGGCGGAATCGGCAGGCTTTTTTCGCCACCTAAATAGCTAGAGACATAAATCGTGCCGTCCCGACTTAGCAAAAAAGCAGCGCGCATATTATAAGCTGCGGCCTGCAGCGTCATTCGCCTTTTATATTCTAAGAGATTATCCGACAAAAGCTTGCGGTCATCCAACGAAGCTTTCATATTATAAGCATTATACATTAAACTATTTAAAGTCTCATCGGCATAGACATTTGCAATATTAATAGAAGAATCAACTATAGCCTTGGTACTATTATTAAACCAACGATCTAGCCCCATATTAAAAGTAACTACAGCCACAATAGCCACCGCAAGACTGGGCAAAGTTGCCACAACAGAAAATAAAGAGATAATCCGTACATGCAAGCGAGAAGCCGCCCCACCATCGCGCCAAGCTTTGAGTATAGGCGCTATGCGCGAGCTAATGGCGATGATTAATAAGAACACACAGGCTAAATTAATGCATATCAAGGCAATAGACACATATCTATCTGGCGCTAGCTTGGTAACGCCCAGCAAAATAAAAAAGGAAATAGCGGTAACAGCCAAAGAAAAAACTATCAAGATTATTTCCAAAGCGGGGCTTTCTGCCTCATCCGGTAGTTGCACTATATTTCTATTTTTTTGCAATCTAATATGCCTTTTTCGAATTTTTTAAAATTCCATTCTATGATATTTTCTTTAAATATGCTACAATAAGTTAATTATAACACATAATAGGAAAACTATGCGGCTTACTAAACAAACTAATTATGCAATACGCATATTAATGTATTGCGATACCAATCAAGGAAAGCTTAGCCAAATATCCGAAATAGCAAAAGCATATAATGTGTCAGAAAATTTTTTATTTAAAATATTGCAGTCATTAGTCAAGGCCAATTTTGTTAAAACGGTACGCGGTCGCAATGGCGGAATTTACCTAACAAAACCAGCGCAAGAAATCTCTGTTGCTGAAGTAATTAAAGTTACAGAGGATAATTTTGCTATGGCAGAATGTTTTGAAAACGAGGCCGCAGAATGCCCTTTGCTAGATTCCTGCGGCCTAAATGCCGCCTTTAACAAAGCGCTAAGAGCTTTTTTTACCGTGCTAGAGCAAACCACAATTGCACAATTGCAAAGACCCAATTTTAAAGAACGACTTGGCCTGGCAGAGTAAAACACAATGTTAATGCCCCGCAATTGTAGTGCCATTATCTTAGCCGCTGGCAAAGGCAATCGCGCTGCTACCGAAATACCAAAGCAATATATGAAGATAAACGGTCGCCCTTTACTGGAATATAGCTTGCATAGCTTTATCAACAGCCGGCTATTCACGCAGATAATCTTGGTAATAGCCCGACAAGACGAAGCTTTATGCCGCTCTTCGCTACCGCCAAAGCTACACAAGCAAATCAAGATAACATTTGGCGCTGATAGCCGCCAAGCCTCTACCTGGCAGGCGCTATCTGCCCTAGCCGATAATCCCCCAGATTATGTTTTTATCCATGACGCGGCCAGGCCATTTATCTCTTACCAAAAACTACAAGAACTACAGCAGAATCTACAGCCAAATCAAGGCGTTTCCCTAGCGCTTCGCGTGAGTGACAGCATAAAAAAAATCAACCAACAAAATTTTATCACAGAAAATATCGACCGCAAGCATCTTTATGCCGCGCAAACCCCACAGGCCTTTCCTTTTTCCGCAATTTTCAAAGCACACCAACAAGCAAGCGCGCAGGCAGCAACTGACTTTACTGATGACAGTGCTTTGGCTACATATTATGGCCTACCAGTAAAGCTGCTACCTGGCAACGCGACTAATATTAAGCTTACTTGGAAGCAAGATTTTCAAATAGCCGAATTTTTGGCCCAGAACTATCAATGGGAGGAATAATGCCAGATATCAGAATAGGCAATGGCTATGATGTTCATGCCTTTATTGAACATGAAACTACAACTATCTCAGAACATTATATAATTTTATGCGCAGAGAAAATTCCCTTTCATAAAAAACTAAATGGTCATTCCGACTCTGATGTTGCCCTGCATGCACTTACCGATGCAATTTTGGGCACTTATGGTTTAGGTGATATCGGCACTTATTTTCCGCCACATGAGGCAGAGTGGAAAAATGCTCCCTCTAGCATTTTTGTCAAAAAAGCTCTCGAGCTAATTCACGCAAAAGGCGGCAAAATTTCAAACATAGATATTACACTTATAGCTCAAGAGCCACAAATTTCTATTTTTCGTAAAAAAATGCAAAACAATCTAGCCGAATTACTAAAGCTAGAGCCATGTCGCATTGGGCTAAAAGCCACAACGAATGAAAAACTAGGATTTATAGGCCGTGGTGAGGGCATTGCCGCCATCGCAACCGCTTGCATTATCTTTGGCTAGGGTTTATATACCGCATCGGCCCTTTTTTCAAAAGCCTCTGCAAATTTCAAAAAAGCCGCGTCAAAAACACTACCCATTAATAGCCCCAAGCTCTTGCTTTTGAACTCATAATCTATAAAAAATTCTATTTCGCTTTTGTAGCACTCTAAATCAACAAAAGCCCAGCGATTTTCTAAATATTTAAACGGCCCGTCCACATAGCTAACCTTAATAATATTATTGTCTGGGTCCAGCTGCACTATTGTAGTAAAACTTTCGCAAAAAATTTTATAGCCAACACTCATAACAGCAGTAACTATCGTAAGATTTTCCTGCTGGATTTTATCTAAAACCCTTAACTCCTTACACATTGGTAGAAATTGCGGATATTTTTCTACATCGGCCACCAGAGCAAACATCTCGGCAGCCTTATGTGCGACTATGCGCTTAGTTCCAAATTTTGGCATATAGCGGCTTTTCTGTCGAGACTAACAATTTTTTGGCTCTAGCAGCTCTAAGAATCTCAAAATTTTCACCAGCATGATGCGAAGAGCGCGTCAAAGGGCTAGAAGCCACATGCAAAAAGCCTTTGGTCTTGGCAATAGTAGCATAGGAGGCAAACTCTTCTGGCGGTACAAATCTTACAACCTCATGATGTTTGGGCGTAGGCTGCAAATATTGCCCCATAGTCAAAAAATCTACATCCGCCGAGCGTAAATCATCCATCAATTGCAAAATTTCATTTCGCGTCTCACCAAAGCCCAGCATTATACCGGATTTAGTAAACATCGCAGGATCAAGCTCTTTTACCCGCTGCAATAACCGTAATGAGTGAAAATATCTAGCTCCTGGTCGCACTTTGAGATATTTAGAGGGCACTGTTTCTAAATTATGATTAAAAACATCTGGCTTTGCTGCAACGACCTTTTCTATTGCGCCATCCTTATGCCGAAAATCGGGGGTTAGAACTTCAATTGTGGTACCAGCAGACCGCGCTCTGATTTCGGCAATAACATTGGCAAATTGCTCGGCACCACCATCTGGCAAATCATCTCTATCTACCGAAGTTACCACCACATGCTTCAGCTTCATCTTAGCCACGGCTTCTGCCACGCGCTGTGGTTCTTGCAAATCTAACTCGTGCGGTATACCAGTAGAAACATTGCAAAACGCACAGGCTCTGGTACATATTTCTCCCAAGATCATAAAGCTAGCATGCCCTTGATGCCAACATTCGCCTATATTTGGACAGCCAGCCTCTTCACACACAGTTACCAATTTATTATTGCGTACTATAGATCTAGTTTCTTCATATAATTTAGAGTTAGGCGCCTTTACCCGAATCCAATCGGGTTTTTTACTAATTTTATTGTCTGGCCGATGCGCTTTTTCTGGATGCCGCTGCGCCCTATCTTTTAATCTATCTATAATAGTAACCATTACAGTTAACTCACTTATTTAATGCTCTGGAGTAAGCGTCCAACACACTTTCCTTCATCATTTCCGATAAGGTTGGATGGGCAAAAACACTATGCATAAGCTCTTGCTCGGTGGTTTCCAAATTCATAGCAATAACAAATCCTGCAATAAGCTCGGTAACCTCCGCGCCTATCATATGCGCACCCAATAATTGTCCGGTTTTTGCGTCAAAGATAGTTTTTATCATGCCATGCTCTTCGCCCAAAGCTATAGCCTTACCATTGGCAGAAAAATTATAACGCCCTACTTTAAGCTCATGCCCACGCTCACGAGCTGCCTTTTCCGTTAATCCAACAGAAGCAAGCTGCGGCTCGCAATAAATGCACGATGGAATTTTGGCTCTATCCAATGGATGTACAGACGTCAAGCCCGCAATTTTCTCCACACAAATCACGCCCTCTTCTTCAGCTTTATGCGCCAGCATAGGAGCTCCAGCAACATCGCCTATGGCATATATACCAGCTATATTGGTGCGGCTCCACTCATCGGTAACTATACAATTATCCGTTTTTATCCCTATATCTTCAAGCCCTAGCCCCTCAATATTTGGCACCACCCCGATAGCGCTTATGAGCTTTTCGCAAGTCAAATTTTGCTTCACACCATTTACATCAATTGCTATCGACAGATTTTTTTCATTATTAGTAATTTTTTCTATATTAGCATTAGTCAATATTTTTATACCTTGAATCTCTAGCTGCTTTTTTGCTAGCATAGAGATTTCCTCATCCTCGGTAGTCAAAATATTCGCCAGCCGCTCAACAACTGTAACCTTACTACCCATAGCATTATAAAAAGAGGCAAACTCTATGCCAATAGCACCCGAGCCGATAATAACCAAAGATTCAGGAATAGTCTGTGGCACTAAGGCCTCAAAGTAAGTCCATATTTTTTCACCCAACGTCTCTGTACCTGGCAATATCCTAGGCCGCGCGCCCGTGGCTAAAATTACATGCTTAGCTCTATAAACACCTTCACCCAGCGCTTTAACTGGCGCTGAATTAGAAGCCTGCACTTCAATTTCTACCCCCAAGCCAGTTTTTTTTAGCTTAGCTTGGCCCCATATTACATCTATTTTATTTTTTTTCATCAAAAAGCCAACACCAGCATTCAGTTTAGCAGAGACAGCCCTTGAGCGCGACACTATCGCCTGGATATCTGGCTCTATTTTTCCCTGCAATTTCAAGCCAAATTCAGAAAAATTATCTGCCAGACCCTTTATCTGCGCCGATCGCAACAAAGCTTTGGTTGGGATACAACCCCAATTTAAACAAATACCGCCCAAATAATCTCGCTCAATAATTGCCGTTTTAAAGCCTAATTGTGCAGCACGAATAGCCGCAACATAGCCACCTGGGCCGGAGCCTATTACTATAACATCATACATAGCCATTTATCTTTTCTCCTCAAGCTCACTATACCAACATCGCATAGGGGTGCTCTATTGCCCATTTAAAAGCCTGTATCAATTTAGCAGCATCAGCCCCATTAATTGCTCGATGATCAGCAGAAATAGTTACTGTCATGAGCTTCGCGGGTATAATCGAGTCGTTTTTAACAATAGCGCGCATATCCGCAGCGCCGATAGCAAAAATCACTGATTGCGGCGGGTTTAATATAGCCGAAAACTCCTTTATACCATACATACCAAGATTCGATATCGCCGCGCTACCGCCCTGATATTCCAAAGGCTTTAGCTTTTTGGCTTTTGCCCTAGTTATTAGGTCTTTCATCTCATTCGAAATCGTAACAATCGATTTTTTTTCAGCAGACTTCACAATAGGCGTAATCAAACCATTTTCTATAGCAACAGCTACACCGATATTCGCCGATTTATGCTTGAGCATTGCATGCGAAAGCCAAGAAACGTTAGCTTCTGGCACAGACATCAATGAATTGGCTACAGCCTTGATTATAAAGTCATTTATAGACAATTTATAAGCTGGCATGTCTTCTTTCGTCGACATCGGCGCCGCACTATTAAGCTCTTTGCGCAAAGCTATTAATTTATCTAGCTCGCAATCAACACTCATGTAAAAATGCGGCACCGATTGTTTGGAAGCCGACAAACGCGAAGCAATAATTTGTCGCATAGAATCATGAGGCACCAATTCATATTCGCCTTGCTCATATAATTCTAATATTTTATCTTCTGTTTCGGCATTTTTTACGGCGCCGCGCTGTGGATTGCGCAAAAAGGCCTCAACATCTCTCTTTACAATGCGGCCATAAGCCCCCGTGCCTTGAAGCTGCTTCAACTCTATCGCATTTTCTTTGGCCAATCTTCGCGCAAGCGGAGAGCTAAATAGCTGCATAGTTTTTGCCAACGCGATTGGCTCAGCAGCTTTAATCGCCGGCTCATTCATTAATGGTGCAGCAGCACTAACCTGAATAGGCGCGGCGGCTTTCGCTACTTGGTAATCTTCTAACTTTTCGCCCTCTTGCGCGAGAATAGCAATGACACTGTTAATCCTAACCCCTTCGCTACCAGCAGGCACCAGAATCTTGGCCAAGATGCCGTCTTCAATCGACTCTAACTCCATGGTTGCCTTGTCTGTTTCGATTTCAGCAATAGTTTCGCCTATTTTTACTGCATCACCTTCATTTTTTAGCCATTTACCTAGCTTACCAGACTCCATCGTAGGAGATAATGCTGGCATTAAAATTTCAATAGACATTTATTTTTCCTATTTTTAACCAGTATAAGTTACCGCTTTAGCCGCAGAAATTATCTCTGCGATATTTGGCAACGCCAATTTTTCTAAATTCGCCGCATAAGGCATAGGTACATCCTTGCCCGCAATGGTTAAAATTGGCGCATCCAAATAATCAAACGCCTCTTGCATAACTCTAGTAGCAATATGCTCGCCAACACTTGACTGCGGAAAACCCTCTTCTACCGTTATTAAGCGCCCAGTCTTCTTAACGGAATCTATAACGGTAGGTAAATCCATTGGCCTAATGGTGCGTAAATCTATAATTTCGGCATCTATGCCCAATTTTGTTAACTCCGGCAAAGCCTGCACGACATAATGCATGCCTATGCCAAAAGAAACTATAGTCACATGTTGTCCAGTTTTATAGACAGAAGCTTTACCGATTTCTATGGTTGAATCTTCTCTATCGGGCATAGGAAATTTATGCCCATATAATAGCTCATTTTCCAAAAAAATCACCGGATTATTCTCGCGTATTGCAGCCTTTAGTAATCCCTTAGCATCAGCTGCACTGTAAGGCATCACTACCTTTAGCCCAGGTATATGCGAATACCAAGCCGCATAACATTGCGAATGCTGAGCTCCTACCCTTGCCGCTGCACCATTCGGACCACGAAAAACTATCGGCACCTCTATCTGCCCACCAGACATATAGCGAGTTTTTGCCGCTGAATTTATAATATGATCAATAGCCTGCATGGCAAAATTAAAAGTCATAAACTCTACCACTGGCCGCAGCCCAACAAAAGCAGCACCAACGCCAAGCCCAGCAAAACCATATTCGGTTATTGGTGTATCCACTACTCGCTTTTCGCCAAATTCTTCTAGTAAACCTTGGCTAACTTTGTAAGCACCCTGATATTGAGCTACTTCTTCGCCTAATAAAAAAACCGTCTCGTCTCTACGCATCTCTTCTGCTAGTGCTTGATTAAGCGCCTCACGCACTGTTAGCAAAGAAGAGTCCGCAGAAGCTGCCGCAGGTGTAGAAGTAGATGTGACAATAGAGGCCGTAGGCAAAGGTGTCGTTAAGGCTGCTACTTTATCTTGCCCCTCTCCCTCTATTGTTAAAATAGCTATGGGGCTATTAACTTTAATAGAATTGCTACTTTCTGGCACTAATAATCTCGAAAGAACGCCTTCATCAACGGCTTCAAACTCCATAATAGCTTTGTCCGTTTCTATCTCGGCCAAAACGTCCCCGGCTTTAATTTGGTCACCCTCTTTTTTTAGCCATTTTACCAACTTGCCTTGTTCCATAGTCGGAGATAAGGCTGGCATTAAAATTTCTATAGCCATATTACTTCCTTTAATTATTAAGCCAAAATATCACTATAAAGCTCATTTTCGTTTGGCTCTGGCTCTTGCTGAGCAAATTGCGCAGCTTCGGTTACCACTGCGCGCACCTTTTTGTCAATCTCTTTCAACTCCACTTCGCTAGCTATGGAGCGCTCAATTAAGCTAATTTTAAGACGCTCTATCGGGTCGTGATGGCCCCGCATATTTTCTAACTCTTCTTTGGTTCTATATTTCGCCGGGTCAGACATAGAATGCCCACGATAACGATAAGTCTGCACATCTAGGATAACCGGACCATTGCCATTTCTAATATAATCCAAAGCGGCGCTTGTTGCCTCGAAAACGCGATGAACATCCATACCGTCGATTTTTACACCCGGCACATCAAAAGCTAAGCCCCTTTTGGCAAAATCTACCTCGGCCGAAGCACGCGCCACAGAAGTGCCCATAGCATACATATTATTTTCTACGATATATAATACAGGCAATTTCCATAGCGAAGCCATATTATAACTCTCATATACCTGGCCTTGATTAGCCGCACCATCGCCAAAATAGGTTAGGCAGACATTGTCATTGCCTTTATATTTATTAGCAAAGGCAATGCCAGTACCTATTGGCACCTGCGCAGCAACAATACCATGGCCACCGTAAAAATGATGCTGCCGCGAAAACATATGCATAGAGCCGCCCTTGCCTTTTGAAACGCCACTTTTACGCCCAGCAAGCTCTGCCATAACCATTTGTGGCGCAACACCAGCAGCTAAAATATGCCCATGATCACGATACGAAGTTATAGTAGCGTCGCCAGCTTTAGTAGCGCGCATACTGCCTACAACCACAGCTTCTTGTCCAATATAAAGATGGCAAAACCCGCCAATTAAACCCATGCCATATAGCTGCCCGGCTCTTTCTTCAAACCTTCTTATCAACAACATATCTTCGTATATCTCTAGCTCTTGTTCTTTCGACAGAGTAAAATTTTTCGCATGCAGCAGAAAATCGTCATTACTAACCTGGGTAACCAATTTTTTCTCTGAACTGTAGAGGGTAAAAGGATTAGGATTTTCTAAAACTCTATCTTTTTTTCTCTTTGAGCCAGCATTATTTAATGCATTTATCATCTGCTACTCCTTTGGCCGAGTTAACTTGTAGCGCAATATAAAATATTGCTACAAGTTAAAATCTTATTTTAAAAAAACCAAAATGTAAAGTAGAAGATATTAACTAAAAGTTAATAATATTTATGGCCCTAGATCACCATGGGTTAAGGGAATTACATACTCATTTTTCTTGGCTAGGTTCAAGTTTTTACGGGCATATTCGTCCAAAACATCTTTGTCCACCGTAGCATCGCGCAAAAGCTTGGCCCTTTTTTCTAAAGCAAGCCGCTCGTGCAGCAAAGCTTCATATTGCAGCTGTAACTTTTGCCAGCAGCCTTCTTGCTGTGCATACACACGCAAGCCAAATGCACCGCAATAGCTATGATAAGCAAAATAAAAAATCAGCAATACGCCGACGAGTCTGATCCAGATATTATATCGCTTAGGGCGCGTCCCTAAATATCCCAGCTGCTGTGGCTCCACAAAGCCCCCCATATAATAAAAATTAATATAGGTAGCAACGCTAACGCTTATTTATTTAAAAATATTTAATTGTGGAGCGAGTACTAAATTTATTACTGACCAAATTTGACAAAAAATCTATTACCAGCATAAGCAGCAGCCTTGCCCAGCTCTTCTTCTATTCGCAACAATTGATTATATTTTGCCACCCGGTCCGACCGTGCCAGCGAACCAGTTTTAATTTGCCCGCAATTCATAGCTACCGCCAAATCGGCAATCGTATGGTCCTCACTTTCGCCAGAGCGATGCGACATAATAGTATTATAGCCGCCTCGATGGGCCATTTCTATCGTCTGCAAAGTTTCTGTAAGCGTGCCTATTTGATTCATCTTTATTAAAATGGCGTTGGCAATATTATTCTCGAGCCCTTTGCTCAACCGGTCTGGATTAGTAACAAATAAATCATCCCCTACCAACTGGCATTTTTTGCCAATAAGCTGTGTAAGCTGCGCCCAGCCTTCCCAATCATCCTCTGCCATACCATCTTCTATCGATATTATGGGATAATTCGCAACCAAATTAGCTAAATAATTAACCTGATCTTTTTGCGATCGACCAAGAGATTCACCAGCATAATGATAAAGCTTGTTCTGATAAAGCTCCGTAGCTGCACAATCAAGCCCAATGGCAACATCTACGCCTGGCCTTAGGCCTGCTTTTTCTATTGCTTTCAAAATAAAGTCCAAACTTTGGTCAGCATTGGCCAAGCCCGGGGCAAAGCCTCCCTCATCCCCGACATTAATATTATGCCCAGCATGCTTTAGCTCTGCTTTTAACACATGAAAAATCTCAACGCCCCAGCGCATAGCCTCGCGAAAGCTCAAAGCGCCGCGCGGAATTATCATAAATTCTTGAAAATCCAGCGGATTATCAGCATGGACACCACCATTAATAATATTCATCATCGGGGTTGGCAAAATATGCGCATACAGCCCGCCAATATAGCGATATAAAGACTGCCCATAAGACTGCGCCGTGGCCTTGGCCACAGCAATGGAAACGCCTAAAATGGCATTTGCTCCCAAGCGCTCTTTATTTAGCGTACCGTCTAATTTTATCATAGCTGTATCTATAGCAATTTGATCTTCACTATCCATACCAGAAATAGCCTCAAACAGCTCTTGCGTAACATTGGATACGGCCTTTAATACCCCTTTACCATTATAACGACTCCCGCCGTCACGCAGCTCTAGCGCCTCATGGGTGCCAGTAGAGGCACCAGATGGCACGATAACAGTGCCAGCGGAGCCATCTTCTAAAACAACTTCTACCTCTAATGCGGGATTACCACGAGAATCCAATAATTCTCGGCCTACTATATCTACAATAGCTGTCATTTTAAATGTCTTCCTTTAGCTAATTTATCATATTCCAGCAGTTCTTCTAACAAAAACGGCAAATCCTGCAATTTGATCATATTTGGCCCATCAGAAGGCGCCAAATCAGGATCTTGATGAGTTTCTAAAAAAACACCCGCTACCCCCACAGCAACCGCGGCGCGAGCCAAGCTGGCCACAAAGCCACGCTCACCACCTGAGCTGCCATCTAATCCGCCAGGCATTTGCACGCTATGGGTAGCGTCAAATATTATTGGGGTGCCAAATTCTGCCATTATCGAAAGTGCTCGCATATCAGTGATTAATCTATTATAACCAAAGCATGTGCCTCTTTCTGTCAACAGCACCTGGCTATTGCCACTTTGCACTAATTTTTCTACCACATGCTTCATGTCCCATGGTGCCAAAAATTGGCCCTTTTTCACATTTATAACTCGGCCCGTCTGCGCGGCCGCAACTAGCAGATCAGTCTGCCGGCATAAAAAGGCAGGAATCTGCAATACATCAACAATCTCAGCTACTTCTGCGCATTGCTCCGGTAAATGAACATCGGTAATAATTGGTATATTAAATTCTGCTTTCAAAGCTTCGAAAATCGCTAACCCCTGTTCCAGCCCCACCCCACGCTGACTATTCAAAGAAGTACGATTCGCCTTATCAAAGCTAGATTTATACACCAGCCCAATATCTAATTTCTTGGCGATATTTTGTAAAATTCCTGCCATATCAAAGCTATGCTGCTTGCTTTCTATTTGGCACGGCCCGGCTATAAGCATCAATTTGCTCTTATTAGAGCAGGTAACCCCGCCTATATTAACAACATTAGCTAGCATTTATATTATTCACCTAAACGAGCCTTATATTTTAAACCAGCTTCTATAAAAGAAACAAAAAGAGGATGCGGCTCAAACGGCCTTGATTTTAGCTCTGGGTGATATTGAACACCAATAAACCATGGATGATCCTTGAACTCAACTATTTCCGGCAGAAGCCCGTCTGGTGAAAGCCCAGAAAACAACAAACCTACCGCTTCTAGCCTATCGCGATAGTCCATATTAACCTCAAACCTATGTCTATGCCGTTCACTCACAATCTCAGAACCATAAATACTTGCTGCATGACTGCCCGGCCGCAACTTTGTTTCATAAGCGCCCAACCGCATAGTGCCCCCCAAATCACCCAGGGCTGTTCTCTTTTCTAGCGCTTCGCCCTTAAGCCATTCGGTCATTAGGCCAATAACCGGTTCATCACACAAGCCAAATTCTGTAGAAGAGGCATTTTTAAGACCAAGCATATTTCTAGCCACCTCGATACAAGCCAACTGCATGCCAAAACATATACCAAAAAAAGGCAGATTATGCTCACGCGCATATCTTATTGCCTCAATTTTACCTTCGGCCCCTCGCATCCCAAATGCACCAGGAATTAACACAGCATGAGAATTCTTTAAAAACTCTGCCGGATTACCCTTTTCAAAATTCTCTGCTGCCATCCACTGAATATTAACCTTGGCATAATTTGCTAGCCCGCCATGCGATAATGCCTCAATTAGAGATTTATACGCGTCTTTTAACGCGACATATTTGCCAACTATTGCGATATTTACTTCTTGCCTAGGATTATGGATTTTTTGCGAAATATTTTGCCAGATAGTTAAGTCTGGCTGCTTTGCTGTTTCTAAATGAAAAGAACGAAGAACCTCGGCGTCAAAGCCTTGCTCATGATAAAATAGCGGCACATCATAAATAGAATCTACATCTAGCGCCTGAATAACAGCACTTGGCCTAACATTGCAAAATAAAGACAGCTTTTTGCGCTCTGCCTCTGGCAAGGCTCTGTCACAACGCACCAATAAAATATCTGGTGCAATACCCAAAGACTGCAACTCTTTTACCGAATGTTGAGTAGGTTTGGTTTTTAGCTCGCCAGCCGCCGGAATATAAGGCACCAAGGTTAGATGAATAAATATGGAATCATAGCGATCTAACTCATTATGCAGTTGGCGAATAGCCTCTAAAAAAGGCATAGCCTCTATATCACCAACAGTACCACCGATTTCACATATAATAAAATCATATAGGGAATTATCTTGCACAACAAAGCTTTTTATTTCATCGGTAACGTGAGGTATTACCTGCACAGTAGCGCCAAGATAATCGCCCCGTCGCTCACGCTCTATAATGTTTTTATAAATCTTGCCTGTAGTTATACTGTCTGTTCTGCGGGCCGAAGAACCAGTAAAACGCTCATAATGGCCTAAATCCAAATCGGTTTCTGCACCGTCGTCCGTAACAAACACCTCACCATGTTGATAAGGCGACATAGTGCCAGGATCGACATTAAGATATGGGTCTAGTTTTCGCAAGCAAGTTTTATACCCACGAGCCTTTAACAACGCAGCCAGAGACGCGGCGGCTATACCTTTTCCCAATGAGGAAACTACACCACCCGTAATAAAAATATACTTTGCCATTTTGAGTCCTACCTATTTGCTGCCATTACCCTGCTTAAGTTTATTATCTGGAATCGTTATGGTAATAGGTTTAACTTGCAGGCCAGAATCCTTTAGCGGTACTGTCGCGTTAGTTGTAGGTATTTTTTGTAACACACCAGAGCCAGAAATGGCGACATTAGAAACTACAATTAGCAATAAAGTCAGTACAAAAAAACATGTAGCTAATATTGTTGTAAGTTTAGTAAGCACATTTTTAGTACCGCGCACCGACATAAAGTCCTTATTACCGCCAAAGCCTAACGCCCCACCCTCAGAAGGCTGCAGCAAGATAACTACGATAAGTGATATAACAACAAATAATTGTAAAATTAATAGAACGGTTTGCATATTTTTCTCTTTAAAATAAAAGTAACTTAACTTTATATATTACACCAATTTAGCCAATTTGCCAAACAGGCTAGCAAATATTTTTTTTGATAATGTCATATATTTGCAAAAAATCCTTTATCAACAAGCTGGCACCACCAACAAGAACGCCATTAACATGCGGCACATTTACTATAGAACCCACATTATCTGCCTTGACAGACCCCCCATAAAGCAAGGATATTTGGGCCGCCGCATTACCATAGCGGGCCAATAACTCTGCTCTGATAAAACTATGTACAGCGGCAATTTCTTCTGCCTGCGCTATGTTGCCTGTACCGATGGCCCATAACGGCTCATAAGCCACAGCAATAGACTCAATCTTTGCCATATCGCTAGGCAGGCTTTGCATTAATTGCTGTTTCAAAAAAGAAAAATGCTCACCCTTTCGCCTAACATCCTCGGTTTCACCGATACAGATAATCGGCAAGAGCCCAACATGCAATGCAATTTGCGCCTTAGCAGCAATCAACTCATTGGTCTCACAATGATATTTACGCCGCTCCCCATGCCCAAGCAACACATAGGACGCACCGCTATCTTTAAGCATTAAAGCAGAAATATCGCCAGTATACGCGCCGCTTTGTTGCCAATGGCAATCTTGCGCCCCAAGCTGCAGCTCTATATTTTTAGCACAGATTATATCGCAAGCTTCATTAATAAGCGTAGCTGGCAAACACAAAACAGCGACCACTTCATCCGCTAAAAGCCCTGTTAATCCTTGTAATTGTTGCAAAGATTTTTTTAGTCCATGCATTTTCCAATTACCAACTAACATAGCTCTTGGCTTTGTATTGTTTAATCCACCGCCAAAGGGTGCTTGCATAACCTCTCCGTATATAATAGCATTAATAAGTTGCAATAAACTAATATATTCACTATAAGAATACAATAGCGTATAAAACAATATAATAGGTGTGTGAATGTTAGAAGCTCTGAGATTATTTGCAAATAGCTGGCCAGCAAAGATTTTTTTGGCACTTATAATATTAAGCTTTGCCTTTATTTGGACTGTTCCATTTTACCATAACAATTCATCTGTTGTGATGAACTCGGGGCAATCCACTCTACCTAAAAGTGAGTTTATTTATAGAGTAAATAAGGCACTAACGAACCTTTCCATTGCCTTAAATCAAACCCACCGACTCAATGCCAGCGAAGCGGAAAGAATGGGTTTGCTACCCAATATAATGCAAGAGTTGAATTTGAACTTATTGATGAATGAAGAAGCACGCTTAATGAAGCTGAACCTTTCAGACAATACTATTGCCAAATTGCTGGCTAAAGATGAATTTTTTAGCCTAGGCGGTAGCTTTAGCAAAGATCGCTTTACCAATTATGTAAACCATATGGGGCTGCTAAAAAAAGATATAATCAATGCCTATAAAAAAGACGGTCAAAACGAGCAATTGCTAAAATCCGTAGTCGATAATCAATCCTTGCCAAAAATTTTTAAAGATTCTGCAAATAGCTACCAGCAGCAAAAAATCGACGTTGATTATCTTGTAATTAATAAAAACAATTTGCTTCCCGTAGCCAGCCCAGAAATGGAAGATGTGCAAAAATGGTTTGACCTACACAAAACCAGCTTCAATACTAAAGAATTACGGGATATAGAATTTATACATCTATCAAAAGACGCCATTGCCAAGCAACAAAGCGCTACAGATAAAGAGATAGAAGATTACTATAAAACACACCAAGATAATTACACCGTTGAAGAAATGCGGGACTATGATCTGCTTAGCGTCAAAACCAAAGCCGCGGCCGATGCGATTATAAAAAAAGATCCAAAATCTATAAATTTTGAAACTTTGCAAAAAGCAGACCCTAAAAATTTAACCCTGGAACATAAAGCAAATATCTTGAAAAAAGATTTAACAACACCTTTAAGCACAGAGATATTTACCCTATCCTCTGATGGTTACAGCAAGGTAATAGCGGATAAAAATAAATTTTATATAGCCCATCTAATTAAAATAACCCCTAAACATATTAAACCACTAGAGCCTGAAAAAAAGTCTATAGAAGAAATAGTAAAAAAAACCAAAACCGACACAGAACTAGATAATAGCTATAAAAGAATAAATAGAGCCATGTCGGAAAAGGGTGATATAGCAAAAATCGCCGCCGATAACAAACTAGAACTACTAAGCTATACTATAGACACAGACGGAAAGCTGGGAGAAAAAACAGCCCCCATAGCTAGTCAAACAGATTGGGGCAAAATAACCCGATCTATTTTCCATGCTCACCTTAATGCAAAGCCACAAGATGTAGCCTTGAGCCAGGATGGTTATATTTGGTACAAGGTCAAAAACATTACCCCAGCTAGACAAAAAACATTTGAGGAAGCAAAAAGCGAAATCATAAAATCCTATGAAGAAGCAAATACGCAGAAAGCTATGGACAAAAGAGCAGAAGAATTACGACAAGAGCTAGATGACGGTGCTAGCGTTGCTCAGCTTGCCGAAGAAAACAATCTAGAAGTCAAACAAATAAAGGCTATAGATAGAAGCGGTGCGCATGGTAGCGGCGATACAAATATTCCGGATTCTACATATCAAACTATATTATCATACAGCAAAAATAATAATTTTGTGCAGCCCGGCGCAACTAGCGAAACTAGGCTAATATTGCATATTGCGAATATCTATAAAGGCGAGCAAACAGCTGCAAATTCAGCAGAAGATCTCGTAAAACAATTTAACGAAAGTCTAAAAAACGACCTGCTATTTGCTATAGAGCTGGAAGCAAATAAACAACATCCGCTTAAGGTTAATAATTGGGTTGTCAAGCAGCTGCTTGCAAATATGTAATCATACCGGATATAGAATTGCAGCTACGTCGCGTTCTTCGGCTAATAATACATTATATGTCCTAACCGCGGCGCCAGTATTCATAATTTCTAGCGTACAATTACGAGCTTTCAGGGCCTCTCTAATCTCGTCGGGCACATATTCAATATCAATGCCAGTGCCCAACAATAGCAGCTGCGTATTATAATTATGCAAAAAAAACTGTTGCAACTCCGCGCTCGTAGGCATGCAAGCAGCTAATTTTATAGCATAAATAGCAGTGGGAAAGCACATAATAGCGCCTTTGTGAGAAAAATCGCCAAAGCGAAAACCACCATCGCCATACGCATCTATTGGCATACGAGCAGCGAAATAAACTGGCTTCATTTGTATTGCATCAGACATATTATTATCTGGGTAAAACTTCAGAAATAGTAGTACGCAAAACTCGTATAACCACGCCTTCAGCAATCTCAATTTCTAGCTCATCGCGGTCATCAACAGCGCGCTTTACTTTGGCAATAATACCACCAGCTGTTATTATATTATCACCGCGCTGAATACTAGACAGCATTAGCTCCCGCTTTTTTACCTGCAAGCGCTGTGGTCTAATAATCATAAAATACATTATTAGAGCCACTGCCACAAAGACCCATAAACTACCAAAATTAGCAGCAATGTCCTTAACACTCATTGATTCAGCATAGGCTGGCTGTAAAAACATAGGTGCTCCTTACTCCGGCATTGCAGATAGAAAATCCATAGGATTCACTGGCTTTAAATTATCGCGCACTTCAAAATGCACACCAGCCTCTTTTTCTTCACCGGAATTACCAGACAAAGCTATAATAGCGCCTTTTTTAACATTTTGGCCATGCTCAACCCGCAACTCACTATTATTGCCATAAACAGTAACAAAATTATTATCATGCTTGATCAATACAATATTACCAAATTCTTTTAAGCCATTGCCAGCATAAATAACCAAACCATCTGCTGCAGCATGAACAGGCGTACCAACTGGCACAGCTATATTTATACTTTTAACCGCTTGTTGATCAGGGCCAAAAAATTCCTTATTAACCTTACCATGTACAGGCCAGTCAAACTTAGCCTGCTTGGCTGAGGGAGAAGGTTCTAACTTATTTACAGCAACTATAGGCTTAGGCTCCGCTTTAGGGGCCTTTACAGCTTCTACTGGCTTAGCAGCAGCCAAAATTTCCTTGCTTGGGATAGGTGGGTAGACTACAGGCGCATCCTTAGGCACAAGTTTTTCAGGCACTATTGCTGGTTTTTTTTCTATCTTTTTTGTGTTATCTGGCTTTGGCTCAGTTTCTACAATTTTATTTGGCGTAGCAGACACAACAGACTTATTAGCAGCTGGCTTTTCTGGATAATAGAACACTTCGCCCTTTGTGTTATGCTTAACTGTCCAGTTATCATGCGAAACTTTATATGCATCTATTTCTACTGACTTCTTTGCCTTATGCTTATGATGCTGTTTAACATGCATGGAATGCGCTGTCTTGCTACGATGTTTAACTAATACCTTATCAGCTTCTGCTACATCCGCAAAGCTAGCGTCTGCTGGCAAAATAACTTGCGTGTCTACATTAGATGACATATGCCCACCACAAGCAGATAAAGCTGAAGAAAAACACAATACAGCAAAAAACTTTATACTAACTTTACCAAGACCAATTGAGTCTTCTTTTTGTCTTATACCTTTTGCCATGTCCACATGCCTTATTAATAAAAAAGATTATTACTAACAATCTAGTACAAGGTTATAAAGGCATATGGTAAAAGATAAGTAAATTTTTTGCCTATATTATTCTGGTTGAATAATTTTTTGCCCACGCATATAGTCCACGAGTACTTCTGGCACAATTATACTGCCATCTTCTTGCTGATAATTTTCCATTATCGCAATTAAGCAGCGTCCAATTGCAGTGCCAGAACCGTTTAAACTATGAACAAAGCGCAAATCTTTTTGTCCCTCTTCTCGATAGCGGGCATCCATGCGCCGCGCCTGAAAATCCCCGCAAAGAGAACAGCTAGAAATTTCACGGTAAGCATTCTGACCAGGCAGCCAAACTTCGATATCATACGTCTTTTGCGCAGCAAAGCCCATATCTCCCGTACATAATACAACAGTGCGATATGGCAATTTTAGCAATTCCAATATATGCTGTGCACAATTACGCATGCGCTCTAGCTCTGCTGCGCTTTGGCTTGGCGTGACGATAGAAACCAACTCTACCTTCCAAAACTGATGTTGCCTCAACATGCCACGGGTATCACGTCCAGCAGCCCCAGCCTCTGAGCGAAAGCATGGCGTAAGAGCTGTAAGGCGTATAGGCAAATCCGCAGCTGCCAAAATTTCCTTACTAACCATATTAGTAAGCGGAATTTCTGCCGTTGAAATAAGCCATCGGCCATCAGTGGTTTTAAATAAATCTTCGGTAAATTTTGGCAGTTGCGCTGTACCATAGGCCGCATTATCGCGTACTAAAAGAGGTACCGAAACTTCTCTATAGCCATGCTCGCCTACATGAATATCAAGCATAAATTGGCCTATGGCACGCTCTAGCCGCGCCAAGGCACCTTTTAAAATAGTAAATCTTGCGCCAGCCATCTGCCCAGCTTTTTCAAAATCCATTAAACCTAATTGATGTCCCAAATCGAAATGTTGCTTTGCTGTAAAAGAAAATTCAGTCGGTATACCATATTTATGTATTTCTACATTTCCGGTTTCATCGCTACCAACAGGTACATCATCAAGTGGAACATTAGGTATGGAATCTAATATAGCCCTAAGCTGTTCTGCCACCTGATTGCTTCGCTCTTCGCACAAAGCTAGCTCGGCTTTAATATCTAGCACTTTTTGCTTATGAAGCTCAGCTTGTTCAGCCTTTCCGGCTTTCATAGCGGCAGCTATCTCACTTGTTAGCTTATTTCGTTGCTCTTGCAAAACTTGCAATTTGGCTAAAGCGGCCCGGCGATCTTTATCTAGGCGCAAAATTTCAGCAGATCTCGCTGGCATGGAGCGCTTTGCCAAAGCCTCATCCAATAAATTTGGGTTTTCTCTAATCCACTTAATATCCAGCATTGCAGCCTCTTAATAAAATTTCGCTAGCTTTTTATAAGATTTATAATGTAAAATGCCGCTCTAGTAAAGAGCACAAAATGAACTACCGACATATATATCACGCTGGCAATTTTGCCGACATATTAAAACATATTATCCTGGCACGAATAATAGAGTATTTTAAGCTAAAAGAAAAAGCCTTTAGAGTTATAGATACCCATGCCGGGCCCGGCCTATATGATTTATTAGCGCAAGAAGCACAAAAAACTCATGAATATAAAAATGGGCTAGAACGCTTTTTGGCACAAGACTTTAGCCAAACTGCGCTGGAATTACTCGCGCCGTGGCGCAATGTTATTCAACAATTTAACGAAGCAGAACAACCATTACGGTTTTATCCAGGCTCCCCATTATTAATAAGGCGCCTACTCAGAAAACAAGATCGGCTAACCGCAATAGAACTACACCCAGCAGATTTCCTGCAGCTCCAAACCAACCTTACTGCCGACTATCAAAGCAAACCCATCAAGCTAGATGGCTGGCTGGCCTTAAAAGCACAATTACCAGCAAAAGAAAAACGAGCCATTGTACTAGTAGATCCGCCATTCGAAGAGGCTGCCGAGCATCAACGCTTGGTTTATGGCTTAGCGCAAGCCTATAAAAGGTGCGCAACAGCTACTTATATTTTATGGTATCCCATAAAATACTATGCCACTCATAAAAACTTTATAAAAAGTCTAACGGAGCTAGGCATAGCAAAAATAACTAATATCGAATTATTCATTAATAGCTTTGACAAAACCATAAAAGAATCAGACAAAACAAAATTTGCCATGCCGGGTTGTGGCTTAATATTAGTAAACGCGCCTTATATACTTGCAGCTGAATTGCAAACCCTTAGCCCTTATCTAATAAAGGGCTTGGGACAAACAGAAAAAGCTAGCTTATCTGTACGAAATTTGACTTAAAATTTGGTGGCCACGCCCAAACGCAAGCTGTAATTGGCAAGCCCACTAGAAAAATCCTTGCCTAACAATCGATAGCTCTTTTGGCTAAACGTGCTTTTTCTACACTCGATTTCCCCGATAAAATTATTAATAATTTTTATATCTGCACCAGCGCCCCAAACATAACCAAAACGAAACCTGCCAGTAGATTTTCTAGTCGCATCATTAGCAGTAAAAGAAATATAATCACTGGCTAACCCTATGGTACCATAAGGCATGAAGTTTCCCATATCCAAACCCAATTTGCCCCGCAAAGAACTATCAAATCTGCGCCGCGCCACTATTTTATTATTCTTTTTTTTAGCAAAAGGCAAAGCGACATCTGCCGCCACACCATAAACCAAGGCTGCGCTTTGCAAATTCAACCCAGAAAACAACCCCAATGAAGTGACAGCGCCACGTAAATGCATCGCATCAGAAATCTTATAATTTGTTTGACCAAATCCCGCATTTATTCCTAAATAACCAGAACTCCAATTAGTAAATTGTGTCTTTGGCAAAACAGCAGGCACGCTAGCTTTTGTAGTTTGTATATTTGCAGATGACCCAGAGTTATAGTCATATAGCTGAGCCTGGGCAAAGAGATAATCAGGCGCGCCAAGCAAACCTATTATTGTACATAAAGATAATTTTTTAATACACATACTGACTCCTATATACTATACTTGTACAAATACTATAAAGCTTATATATTCTAGTAATATGCTTATAATTCCTAAACAAACGATTAAAACCTAAGCTCCATTTGAGAATCCATGTCTGCGCAACTTCACGGCACATCTTGTATAGAAAATTTTGTTAAACTACTGCCAAACAAGCCCGGTGTTTATCGCATGTTAGGTGCCCAAGGGGAGGTTTTATATGTAGGCAAGGCAAAAAATCTAAAAAACCGTGTTAGCAATTATATCCGGCAGTTGGGCCAGTCACAACGCATATTGTGTATGATTAGCGAAACCTGCAATATGGAATTTATCATCACCAAAACAGAAACAGAGGCGTTACTTTTAGAAGCCAATCTAATCAAAAAGCTAAAGCCAAGATATAATATTCTATTGCGCGACGATAAGAGCTTTCCCTATATAATATTAACCAAAGATCACAAATTTCCTGGGCTCTATAAACATCGCGGCGTAAAGGCACGCCCCGGAGACTATTTTGGGCCTTTTGCCAATGCCGGTGCCGTTAATCGTACTTTGATTAGCCTACAAAAAGCTTTTTTATTGCGCAGTTGCAGCGATTCATTTTTTACCAATCGCACTCGGCCATGTCTACTGTATCAGATAAAAAGATGCTCAGCCCCCTGCACAGATATTATAAGCCCCCAAAATTATGAAAATCTTGTAGCTGAAACTAAGGATTTTCTGAATGGTAAAGGCGAAAAAATTAGGTTAAACATCGTCGAAGCTATGGAAAACGCGTCAAAAAAGCTAGACTTTGAGCAAGCAGCAATCTACCGCGACCGACTAACTGCCCTGGCTCATATCCAAAGCGAACAAAATATTAACGACCCCAGCTTGGCACAAGCAGACTTATTTGCCCTAGCTGTAAAAGGGAACATGGCCTGTATTGAAGTATTCTTTTTTCGCTTGGGCCAAAATTTGGGCAATCACGCCTATTTCCTCAAGCTAGGAGAAGATACCTCGCCAGCGAAGATATTGTCGCAATTTATACTACAATTTTATGACAATAAACCTATAGCCAAGCAATTATTATTATCCCACGAGTTAGAGTCCTCTCAGATGGTAAAAGAAGCCCTGGCCCTAAAGGCTGGCTATAATATAACCATCACCCTGCCACAACGCGGAAAGAAAAAAATACTAATAGAGCAAGCCATAAATAACGCTAGCGAAGCATTAGCAAGGAACTTGGCCAATACAGCCAATCAGCAAAAATTATTACAAGAATTAGCCGAAACATTTGCCCTGCCCCATATACCACGGCGCATCGAAATCTACGACAACTCGCATATCATGGGCACCAATGCTATAGGCGCAATGGTGGTTTCTGGGCCAAATGGTTTTGAAAAAGACCAATATAGAAAATTCAATATCAAGAGTGAAGAATTAACCCCCGGCGATGATTTTGCCATGATGCAGGAAGTTCTAACTAGGCGATTTACCAGACTGCTAAAAGAACTAGAAGCGAATGGGCAGCAGCCAAGCGATTTACCATATTGGCCCGATCTACTAATAATTGATGGTGGCAAAGGGCAATTATCAAGCGTTATCAAAAGCCTAACAGCGCTAAATAATGAAAACATTAATATTCTAAACCATCTAAACATAATAGCGATAGCAAAAACCATAGGTAGAAATGCTGGTCTCGAGACTTTTCATATGGCCAATGGCTTTTCTTGCAATTTAGCGCCCAATTCTAGCCTATTATATTTTATAGAAAATTTACGTGATGAAGCACATCGTTTTGCAGTAAGCTCGCACCGAGTTAGAAGAAAAAAAACTATGATGCAAAATCCTTTAGACGAAATAAGCCACATAGGCACAGCCCGCAAGCGGGCTCTGTTGCATCATTTTGGCTCTGCCAAAGCTGTCGCTGGCGCTTCTGTTAAGGATTTAACAAGGGTTGAAGGAATATCCCTGCCCCTAGCACAGAAAATTTTCAACCACTTTAATGAATAGTATAAAACAGTTATAAGTTGCAACAAGCAGAAGAATACAATATAGTGAAACGGTGCCATAAAGAGCTTAGGAAACTTACATGAAAAAACATACTTTCTCATTGCCTAATATCCTGACCTATGGACGTATAGCCAGCGTACCGCTTGTAACACTATGCTTTTTTATACAAACCAATAATAGGCTCAGCGATTTTGGCCATTGGGCAGCAGTTGCTATATTTATATTGGCCGGGCTAACCGATTTTCTAGACGGTTTTTTGGCCCGAATATGGCAACAAACGTCCAGCATCGGACAAATGCTAGACCCAATTGCCGATAAGCTACTAGTTTCCTCTTGCCTGCTTTTACTTTCTGCAAATCACACTATTAGCGGGCTTAGCTTGCTAGCTGCTATTATAATATTATGCCGGGAAATTTTAGTCTCTGGGCTACGAGAATATTTAGCTGAACTAAAAATTCACGTGCCCGTATCAAGATTGGCAAAGTGGAAAACCGCAGCACAAATGGTAGCAATAATATTTTTATTAAGCGGCCCAGCTGGCGATAAAATAATGCCCGATATTAGCCTAGCTGGTCTTGCTTTGTTATGGGTATCAGCAATTCTAACCTTAGTCACCGGGTGGGAATATTTTAAACACGGTATAGAACATATACATGATTAATACTTAGCCTACGATCTCACAACCAGCAAACCAAAAACCAATCTCCTGTGCTGCGGCCTCTGCAGAATCCGAACCATGCACAGAATTTTCGCCTATCGAAAGCGCGTGCGAATGCCGTATAGTACCCGAAGCTGCTTCTGCCGGATTAGTAGCGCCCATAATCTCACGGTTTTTTGCTATAGCATTTTCACCTTCTAGCACTTGCACAATTGTTGGGCCAGAGGCCATAAATTCAGTAAGCTCTGCAAAAAATGGGCGAGATTTATGCACAGCATAAAAAGCCTCGGCCTGGCGTTTGCTCATCCAAACACGCTTCGAAGCAACAACTCGCAAGCCAGCTTCTTCTAACATTTGCGTTATAGCGCCTGTTAAATTTCTCCTAGTTGCGTCAGGTTTTATCATAGAAAATGTATGTTCAATAGCCATTTAAGATCCCTAATTAATTATATTTGCTGCAGCTTATTGCGAAATAATTAAAAAGGATTTAACATGTAGCTTATGTTAATATTAAATAATATCGCTATAAATGTCGCTGGACGTCTATTAATAGAAAATACTAGCCTTAATATCCCCTCTTCTGCCAAAGTAGGATTTGTTGGCCATAATGGTACTGGCAAATCTACACTTTTTCGAGCTATATTAGGAGAAATACCTCTGCAAGCAGGCAGCATAACTTATCCAAAGAATCTAAAAATCGGCACAGTAGAGCAAGAGGTAGAAACCGGGGACACTAGCTTGTTAGACTTAATCTTGGCGCAAGATAAAGAGCGCTATGAATTATTAGCCAAAGCAGAAAATAATGATGACCCCATGGAGATTGCCGAAATTCATGAAAGACTGGCAGATATAGATGCATATAGCGCCCCTGCAAGAGCACAGACCATCTTATCTGGCCTAGGCTTCAATGAACCGCAACACCATATGCCAGCAAAAAGCTTTTCTGGCGGGTGGCGCATGCGCGTCGCATTAGCCGCTGCATTATTTACTAACCCAGATTTACTATTGCTAGATGAACCGAGCAATTACCTAGATCTAGAAGGTGTTATGTGGCTAAGCCAATATATTAAACGCTTCAAAGGGTCTGTGATTCTAATAAGTCATGACAAAGATTTGTTAAATGAATGTGTAACGCAAATCATGCATCTTGAGCATAGCAAAATTACTCTTTGGTCTGCAAATTATGACCGATTCGTAGAGCTTCGAGCCGAGCAGCTGAATTTGCTACAAAAACAAGCACAAAAACAAGAGCAGCAACGTAAACATATAGAAAGCTTTATTGAGCGTTTTCGCGCTATTTCTTCGAAAGCGAAACAAGCGCAGTCGCGCATCAAGGCTTTGGAAAAATTAACAACTATACAAATCTTGAATGATGAATTGACCGCGCCATTTTATTTTAACGATTTCGACAAAAGCCTCTCTTCTCCATTAATAAAATTAGAAGATATTCAATTAGGCTATGGCAACAAGATTGTACTAAAAAACATCAGTTTGCGTATAGATAATGACGATAGAATAGCTTTGCTTGGCGCTAATGGTAACGGTAAATCTACTTTTGCCAAATTTATTGCTGGCAAATTGCAACAGCTCAGTGGAGACTATGTTAAAGCCCCGCAATTAAAAATCGCCTATTTTGACCAACATCACATTAATGCCTTGGCCCCAGAGCAAACAGCACTGGAGCATATCGCCCAAGCCTTTCCAGCAGAAAAAGAAGTTAAATTACGCGCTATATTGGCCAAGATAGGCTTAAATAAAGAAAAAATCTTTACACCAACAAAGAATCTATCTGGCGGCGAAAAAACACGCTTATCAATGGGGCTAGCAACGGCAACGCCAAGCCACCTTTTAATATTAGATGAACCCACCAACCATTTGGATATAGACAGTAGGCAAGCTCTTATACAAGCTATAAATGAATATAAAGGCGCCATAATATTAATCTCGCATGACCAGCATTTATTAAATGCTACCGTAGATCGTTTATGGCAAATAAAAGACGGCAGGCTGACCCAATATAGCGGCACTATTGCGGAATATAAAAAAGAAATATTAAGCGCTAAGAAAAATTATGCAAAGACAGAGAAAGCCAATAAAACTGTACGGCCAAAAAACATACAAAAGGAAGTCAGGGAGTTAGCAAAAAAGTTAGAAGAAATAGCAAATAAATTAGCTATTATAGACAAAAGCCTAGCTAGTGATGAAATATATAAAGCTCCAAACTCCGAGCTCAAGCAATTAACAGCGCAAAGAAAAAGTTTAGAAGAAGAAAAACAAAAATTAGAAGATCTGTGGCTAAATTATAGCGCTATAATAGAAGAAGCTGCCCAAAGCCAGCCATAGAAAAACAAGCAACCCAAAGGCCCAGCTGCTCTGGATTCGTGAACCAAATAATTGCCAAACAGCAAAACTGGCTACAGAAACCAACACTATAATTAAGCCATTTAGAATAACAGGTAAATATACATTAGAAACAAGGCTGGAAAGCAAGTTTGTTCTACCCAGCAAGTATAGTAAGAAAAAACTTATTAAAGCACCATAAAGCACACTGAGCATTTGGGCTAAATAACGCATATATCAATCCACATTGTTTTTAAACCAAGAACCGTCGGTTTTTTGCTGAAAATAGGTAAGTGAATAACCCTTTCGCTTAAATTCTTGCCATTGTGCTCGAGCTTTGGTTATTTGCTGCGTAGAATTAGCCATAAACAATACTACCACGCGCTTGAATTTATCAAAATCCTCATAATCTTCACAATCGGCACCATTTACCAAAAAGCAAAGCTCGGCTCTATTTATGTTTGCTGCGCTTAGCGTTAGCAATATTGGCTGCTCTTGTGCAAATTCTTCTCCCTCAATACCATGCAGTATAAATTTGCTCCATAATTCTTGGCTAAGATTAAGCATAAAATCAGCGCCAAGCACCCGCACTATTACACGCGAATGCTGGTCCATAGCTTTGGCAAGCAATTTTGCTATAGCATCTTGTACTGTATTTTCTGTTATGTGATAAAAAAATATCTCTACCAAAATCGTCTCGCTCAGAATCTATTCATAATATTTCTGGGCAAAACGGTCAAGCAATCTTACGCCAAATCCTGTCGCCCAAGATGAGCCATAAGAATATCTTTTGGCATCAAAAGCAGTACCGACAATATCTAAATGGGCCCAAGGAGTTTCTGCCACAAAACGCTTTAAAAATTGCGCGGCTGTGATAGAAGCACCATAGCGACCGGGGCTATTTAACATGTCAGCAAATTTAGAATCAAGCATCTCATCATATTCTTCATGCAGCGGCATTTGCCACAGTTTTTCACCACTTTCTTTGCCAGCTTCTAGCAATTGGCCCCCTAAATTATCGTCATTACTAAATAAACCAGCGTAGTTTTTTCCCAAAGCTACCAATATAGCTGCAGTTAAAGTCGCCAGATTTATTATAGCGCTCGGGGCAAAATGCTCTTTAGCGTAATATAATAAATCTGCTAATACCAAACGCCCCTCAGCATCGGTATTTACTATTTCTATGGTTTGTCCCGACATAGATGTTACAATATCCCCAGGGCGCATAGCCTCAGCTCCGGGCATATTTTCTACTAGACCGATAATGCCTATGGCATTTATTTTGCTTTTACACATGGCCAAAAGCTGCATTACTCCTGCTACTGCAGCGGCTCCGCACATATCACCCTTCATCGCCTCCATATTAGCCGCTGGTTTTAAAGAAATACCACCACTGTCAAAAACCACTCCTTTGCCTACAAATACTAATGGCGCTGTTTTTGCCTCTGCAGCCCCCGACCAACGCATTATTGCCATATAGGGCGGATTTTTAGAACCCTGTGCCACCGCCAGCAGTGCATTCATGCCTAGCTCTTGCAACTGTTTTTGCTCCAATATCTCTATCTTTAGCCCCTTACCAGACAAGTTTTCAATGCGTGTTTTAAATTCTGTAGTAGTTAAAATATTAGCTGGCTCATTACCTAGATCTCTGGCAAGAATCACACTTTCTGCGGTAGCTTTTGCCTTAAATAGCACCGTATTTATCGCCTCACTAGATAACATGTCGCTAACTACTAGGGTAATTTTTTGCCCCATAGGCTGTTTATCTTTTTTGCTTTTCGCCACAAAATATTTATCAAATCTATACGCACCTAAGGCCGCACCTACTAAAAAATCTATCAGCGTCTCCACATTCTTATTGTCAAAGAATATAAATGATTCTTCCCTAGTTTTTAGTAATTTGGCCGCTATAGAGCCTAATTTTACATAGCCATCGCCAGGCAGATTTGTTCCTTCGCCCGTGCCGATAAAAGCGAGCTTGGCTACATTTTTGTAGTACGGCACTGTGGTTTCGATATGAGAAAAAGCTGCTGCTTTAAAATCACTGCTTGTGTAAAAATTCTTTACAAAAGCTTTACCAAAAAGCGTATAGATAATTTCTAACCCTTCATTCTGCGCGCTATGCACAGCCATGAATCCAAGCTTTTTGCTATTATTAAGAGCCTCTGCAGAAAAATCCTTGTAATTGATTATATTAAACATTATAGCAAGCCTCCTAGTAAAATTCATATAGAATATTTAGTTTATTAAATTTAAGATATGGTATATATTCTTGCGCTATGACGCTTATAGAAAAATATATTTATCGGCATATATTAGCCTTGTTAACAGCCATCTTAGCCATAACCATAGCTATTTCCTGGTGCATAGAGACATTAGGCCGTATTAATTTTGTAACCACAAACGGTCAGGGACTATTGTCGTTTTTATATTTATCTATATTATTTTTACCAACTATTATGGTAACGGTTATACCATTTGCCCTAACAATTACCATAGCGCAAAGCCTACATATACTTAATCAAAATAGCGAAATTATTATTATAGCCAATGCTGCTGGCTCGCGTCTTTATATTTGGCGACCTATTATTGCTCTTAGCTTACTATTTTCTATTGCCATGTTTCTTCTAGCAAATCTGCTGGTGCCAATGGCGCGCATAGATATGCGCAGTATAATAGCTAATGCCAATGCAAATTTTTTAAACAATGTTATACAAGAAGACAGATTTATAGAGTTGCAAAAGAATCTCTTTATAAAAATAGGCAAACACTCTCAGCAGGCTGGAATAAACAACATAATGATAGCAGATGAGCGCGATAAAATTATGAACCGCTATTATTATGCCACCAATGGACACATCATACAGCAAGATAACAGCTCAATACTGGTAATGATAGAAGGCCAGCTGGCCAAAAGGAATAAAATAAATGGCGAAACCTCGCTAGTAAAATTTAGCTCCGCCGATTTTGATTTAGGTACACTTATGTCTACAGGTGGCAAAGGCTATCTATACCCGAAAGATCAATATCTAAGCACGCTGCTAAATTATCCTAAGCAAGCAGCTGAATATAAAAAATATGTGGCGGAGTTACATTACCGGCTCATCTCGTGGCTGTATCCTTTGGTTTTTGCTATAATCGCTCTAGCCCTTAATACAGGCCCCATAACGCATAGGGACGCCAAAAGCAATACAGCCTTGATTTCTACTGCAATGCTTGTACTAACCATATATCTACTTAGCTATGTGTTTAAGAACAAAGCGGAAACAAATCAAAATTACATAATTGCCCTATATTTAGTGCCAATAATTATTTTATTTGCTGGACAATATCTATACACTCATGCTAGAAATTTTTCTAAATTGTTTAATGGCTTGGTGCGCAATATAACATGATTGGCAAAACATTATGGCTATATATCCTAGCAAAATACATTAAAATATGTTTTTATCTGGCGCTAATAATTTGCGCTCTTTGCCTTTTAGTAGATTTTACGCAAACAGCTTCTCGCCTAAGCTCTATACCAAATTATACTGCAAAATACGCCATAATAATTTCTGGTCTACGCACCCCCTTTTTATTACTAGAAGCACTACCTTTTATAAGCTTATTGGCAGCTCTTATAGCTTTTTTCATGCAAAACAAATCATTGGAGTTGGTAATCATGCGCGCCTCCGGCCTTTCAGCCTGGCAATTTTTATTACCCATGTGTTGCGGTGCTTTTTTATTCGGCATTATCGGCATATTTATCCTAAACCCCCTCAGCGCCTATGGGCTTAATAAATCTAGCGACCTAATTTCGCAATGGCGCGGTGCCATTGGGTTAGAAAACAACAAGCCATATAACCCTTGGATAGTACAAAATAACTCTGACAAAAGCGAAACCTCCATAGGCGTAACAGCGATAAATAAACATATCAACTACCAAGACATAATTGCAAAACTAGTGGCGCTACCCCAAAGTCCAAACATAGAAAATGTTATAAATAATGTAAAACAATTGGCAAGCCAAGGAAAACAAGAGTATCTAGGGCTAATAGACGCCACCTTCATAACAATAAATAAACCAAGCTCTACTGTACCAGAATGGCGTTATGTTACAAATGCTATATTATTACCCGGCTATTGGCTATTGCTAAAGCCTATAGAGTATAATAACGAGTCTGTTCTTAATCTACCCTCTATTGTTACTATACAAACCTCTATTCAGCAAAAAGCATTAGAGGAATATATAAGAGACCCAAATGGCGTAAGCTTCTATGAATTATGCGACAAAATTACAATGGCAAAAACTTTTGGCTATAAACCTTACCCGCTGCAAATGATATTACATAAACTAATAGCGCTGCCAATATTAGATGTAGCTATGGTACTAATAGCCGCTGTTGTTTCTATAAGATTCGCCAGGTTTAACAATATAAAATTATACATGTTAGGCGGCCTAATAGCCGGGTTTTGCCTCTATTTAATCACCATATTATCCCAAGATTTCGGCAAATTAGGCATAGTTCCCCCTATAATCGCCGCATGGACGCCCGTGGTTATAGCCCTTTTCACCGGAGTTTCCTTTATTTTACGACGAGAAGATGGTTAAATGAAGCTACCTATCTATAATTATAGCGCTCGCTTATTGTTATTGCTCGCTGCTTATTTTATGCTTAGCAACGCCATAGCTGCGACTACTGCTGTGAATAACCTAACCGCAAACCAGCTTATCTACAATAAAACGCGGGACGTTGTTATTGCTAAGGGTAATGTAAAGCTTTACTACAATGGAAATCATGCAACATCTGACCTATTGCAATACAATAAACGCACCAACAAAATTTTGGCTATTGGCCATGTAACACTAACAGATAAAAACGGCAATATCATACATTCAGATAAAGCCGATCTTACAAAGGACCTTTCGTCTGGCTTTATTCAAAAACTACAGGCAGAAACGTCGCAAAACACTTATTTTACAGCCAAAGGCGCGCAGCGCCTAGCAAATGGCCGCTTAGTAATTTTTAATAATGCCTCTTATACAGCCTGCAAAAGCTGCGATACTAAGCAACAAACAGGCGCAGTTTTATGGCGTATAAAAGCCAAACAGATTATTTGGAACAAGGGCGAAAAAAAGCTAACTTTCAAAAAAAGCCATTTTGAGATTTTTGGCAACAAAGCAGCCAATTTGCCAAATTTTACCATACCGGATTATAGCGTAAAGCGATATAGTGGTTTCTTATCTCCTAGCATAAATTATAATAAATATCTGGGTTATGGTGCAATTGGCGCTTATTTCTTTAACCTAAAGCCGCAATATGACTTAACGCTACGCCTTGGCACTTATACACGACAAGGCATCATTGCCAGTGGCACATGGCGGCATCGCTTGCAAAACGGAATATATGACCTAAGCTTTGCTTATGTTCGGCAGCAGCATCCTGAAATATTCCAAAAAAACAGCGTGGATTCTAAAACACAAAACCGCTTTATGATCGGCACAAAGGCTTCCTATAATATCAATGCTAGATGGAAATTTGGTTGGGACTTATTGCTACAATCAGATGAAGATTTCTCACGCACCTACAGTATAGACAGCTACAATAAATATGTCCATGCGTCGAATCTTTATTTAGAAGGCCTAGGACGCTATAATTATTTTAAGCTAAATTTTTATCATTTTCAGGTGCAAGACCCCTATTTAGCTTATGACAGCAAGAAAAAAAATAAATATACCTATCTGCAGCCATGGGTGCTGCCAGAAATCGCCTATAGTTATCGCGCGCCAAAGCCAATATATGGCGGTACCGTAAAGCTTGTTACTGACACACGCACCATATATCGCAACAATACAGACTATGGCTATCCAGGCTTTCCAGGTTCAAATACTCGCCTTAGCTCTGAGCTCAGCTGGGAAAAACTTATAATAAATAAAACTGGCTTTTTACTACGCCCACTTCTTGCTTTACGCGCTGATCTAAGAGGCGTTTACAGCAACCAAGGAAAAGACATAAACTTACCAAATAAAGCCGTACATGGCTTGGCTACCGCAGGACTAGAAATACGCTACCCCATATCAATACGAAATCAATACGGCACACAAATATTAGAACCCATCGCCCAAATTTATTTACGAAATAATCTAAAAAATGCTGAAGTTTTCGTAAATGAAGATGCGCAAGAATTAAGCTTTAATGCTTTATCGCTATTCCAACGAGATAAATTTTCTGGTTACGACAAAATAGAATATGGATCGCGCGCGAACCTAGGCTTTCGCTATTATAGCAAAATAAAAGACTACCTAAATCTGTATGCCATAGCTGGCCAGTCCTTTCAACTTTCTAGTAAAAACCCTTTTTCGCAAGATCTGCTAACGAATATATGGCAAGACTCCGGACTAGAACATCCACGCTCTGACTATGTTTCTATGATACAAATAAGCAACCCATATAATCTGTCCCTAAATATAAGCAATAGATTCTATTACAAAGATTTTTCGCTGAGAAAAACTGAAATAGATTTAAGCAAAGTTTGGTCACGCTTCAGCACAGCATTGCATTACACACAGCTAAATAAAAACACGAATCAAAGCTCAAAAGCACAAATTGCCAGCTTGGCAAATCTAAAACTTACAGAAAATTGGCAAATAGGCGCTTACCAAAATATTGACCTAACAACACATAAGTTGATAAATTTAGGTAGCTCTTTAACTTATCAAAATGATTGCTTAGCCCTAACCTTGCTATACAGCCACAACCGTGAGTTTGATAAAACCTTACCAAATAATAGTTTTGGCTTTAGACTTAATCTAAGAACTATAATGGACTTGCACAATAATTAAACCTGTAATATTAATGGCTTATTTAGAAAATTGCATTTTAATATAAGACGCTTATATGCATAAACTAAAACCAGCATTATATAAAGATTATAAATATGTATAAATCTATAGAGAAAACTAAGTTGAAAAAAACTATTTTACCCTTAATTTTTAGCCTGATACTAGCCAACACTGTTTTTATGCAAAATGCTGTCAGCGAGGCTAAAATTAAAATAAGCGTTAACAACAATGCTATAACTGACACCGATATACAGCAACGTGTAGCCCTTTTGCACCTACAACATCAAACTGGCGACCTAGAAAATAAAGCTAAACAACAGTTAATAGAGCAAGAATTGCAAGCTTCAGAACTAAGGGCCCGCGATGCTCTGCCAAGTAATGACGAGGTGGATAATAGCTACAAGGATTTCGCGCAGAAAAATCATATGACGGTCCCACAATTATCCATGATGCTACTGAATGCAAATTTAAGTCCAGAGCATTTTAAAAACTATATTGCTACACAAATTGGTTGGCAAAATCTAGTAATAATGCGCTATAGAGCCGAAAATGCTAATAATGGGATGTTAAGCCAAACAGAAACCATACAAAGAGAACTAGCGCATGGCGGCACAAAGCCACAAGTTACAGAATATAATTTGCAAAAAGTGCTATTTGTATTGCCAGACCATCCAAGCCAAAAAGCCTTGCAACAGGCCAAAAAAAATGCGGCATATTTTAAAAAGCGTTTTTCTAGCTGTGACAGTTCTCGTGAGATAGCAGCAAATCTTCAAGATGTGATAATACAAAATGTTGGTAGTGTTTTGGCTCCACAATTACCTACTGAGTGGAAACAAATAATAGAAACCACCAAAATAGGCCATCTCACCAATGCTATACAAAGTCCTGAAGGACTAACAGCGTTGGCAATATGCTCCGCTCGTAAGGTTTCCGATGACCGTGTGGCCCAAATTGTTTATTCTATGCAAGAAACTAAGAAAAATACCCCACAACAACTAAAAACGCTTAACGATAAATATTTAGAAGAATTAAAAGCAAAAGCACGTATCGTTAATTTTTAAAACTATGAAACCACTAGCAATAAGTGCCGGAGACCCATCTGGAATAGGGTATGAACTTATAATCAAAGCTTGGTTGCAAAAAAGCAAGCAAGCTTTACCAAATTTTATCGCCATTGGCGATATTAATAGCTTTAAAAAATATGCTACAAGTTACGGCCTAGAAGTAAAATTTCATCAGCTTAACCTTAAAGAATTAGAGCACAGCCAAATAGACAATTCTAGTTTGCCAATAATACAAGTAGCTAATTCTGTAACTTTTAGCCCCGGCATAGCAAAAACAGAAAATGCACCAGCTATTATCGAGGCAATTGAAAAAGCTGTAGATTTGGTGAATAAAAAAATTTGTGGAGCCTTAGTCACCTGCCCCATAGCAAAAAACAATCTATATAAGGCTGGCTTTACTTATGCTGGCCATACAGAATTTTTAGCCTATCTAGCCCAGAAATTTGACGCTAATGGCAAAACATTTCTACCAGTAATGATGTTAAAAGGCGATAAATTAACAACCGTACCAGTTACAATCCATACGTCATTAGCAACTGTGCCAAAACTGCTAACAAAAGAATCCATATTAAACTTAAGCCGCATAGTACACTACGATATGAAGAAGCGCTTTAATATAAAAAACCCGCGACTTGCTTTCGCTGGACTAAATCCGCATGCGGGTGAAGAAGGCAGCATGGGGCAAGAAGAACAAACAATTATTACTCCAGCTATCAAAGAATTGCAAAAAGAAAATATCTTAGCCTCTGGGCCGTTTCCAGCAGACAGCTTATTTAATGAAACAGCCCGCAAAAACTATGACGTCGCAATATGCATGTATCACGACCAAGCACTGATTCCTATAAAAACCTTGGAATTTGATAGCGCAGTAAACATTACTTTAGGTTTGCCATTTATCAGAACTTCGCCCGATCATGGTACTGCCTTCGATATAGCAGGAAAAAACTTAGCAAACCCAGCAAGCTTGATAAAAGCTATGCAAATCGCAGCACAAATGGCCAATATCCAATGCCAATAAAAAACTTACCCCCCCTACGCGATATAATTAAAGAATTTAATTTATCCGCAAATAAATCACTTGGCCAAAATTTTTTGCTAGACAGCAATGTAACAGCAAAAATTGCTAGCCTTGCCGACCCGTTAGAAAATAATTATGTCATAGAAATTGGCCCTGGCCCTGGTGGGCTAACCAGAGCGCTATTAGACCGCGGGGCCAAAATCATCGCAATAGAAACAGACGAGCGATTTCGCCCTGTTTTAACAAATTTAAGCAAGGCATATAATAATAACTTAGAAGTAATCTATGGTGACGCCTTAAAGCAAAACTATAGCGAAATTGCGGCCAAATGCACGACCAAACCAAAAATCATTGCAAACCTGCCATATAATATAGCAACACAGCTTTTGCTCAATTGGCTAGTACAACCAAGCTGGCCACCATTTTATGAATCACTTATTTTAATGTTTCAAAAAGAAGTAGCAGAGCGTATCACCGCTCAAGCAGGTCAAAAAGCCTATGGCCGATTAAGCATTTTAGCAAATTGGCGTTGTTATATAAAAATTATCTATAATTTACCGGCGGCAGCTTTTACGCCACGTCCAAAAGTAGATTCTGCGATAGTACAACTAATACCCAAAACAAAAATTCTTAATTGCAATGTAGAAAGCTTAGAGAAGATTACCTTTGCTACCTTTTCGCAAAGAAGAAAAATGCTAAGACAAAGTCTTAAAAATTTAGGCGGCATAAAGCTTATCGAGTCAGCCAAAATAAACCCCGAACGCCGACCAGAAACGCTAACGCTAGAAGAGTTTGTAGCCCTAGCAAAAAATTGGCAAAAAACTACTAACCCGCGCTCTTTACCTTGAGTTTATCTAAAAAATCCACTACCCATAAAGCTCGCTTCCGTTTTAGAGTTTCAGCCTCATAAATCGCATTTAATTGTTGATAAGTTTGGTCCAACGTCTCGTTAATCAATACGTAATCAAACCTATCGCTATGCTCCATCTCTTTATAAGCATTTTTGATACGCTGCTCTATAACCTCTGCAGTGTCTTCAGACCTATTCATTAATCTTTGACGAAGATTCTCTATTGATGGCGGCAATATAAAAACAGAGACCAAATGCTCTGGCATATTTTGCTGCAATTGCAGCATACCACAGTAATCTATGTCAAATAATAAATCTTGCCCGCTATTTATAGAATCCAAAACGGTCTTTGTAAAACTACCATAATAATTTCCATGAACCTCCGCCCATTCAATAAAGGCGCCTTTATCTATTAACACCTTAAACTCTTGTACAGTAAAAAAATAATAATCCTGCCCATGTTTTTCACCCCCACGCGGGGCTCTAGTAGTAGCACTTATAGAGATAGTCAGCGCCAAATTTTCTCGCATCAATCTTGCTAAAGTCGACTTACCTGCTCCCGAAGGTGAAGATAAGACAAAAAGCATGCCTTGTCGTTTTGCCGAAATATTTTCTATCATGCTCCGCCTCCACTAACTGCCAATTGCTTGGCCGACTTTATAATTTTTTCATGAATACGCAATTTTTTTACCACCAAATTATGATCTTCTAAATTAGTAGAAAAAATATGCTTGCCGCTACCGTCAGCAGCAAAATACAAATAGTGGGTTTTTGCAGGGTGCGCCGCAGCCCATAAAGACTTGCGCCCCGGATTTGCTATTGCTCCAACTGGCAGGCCAAAAATTTTATAAGTATTATAAGCATTATCATTTGCCAAATCAGAGATATAAATTGGTTCTTTAGGCGGCTTGCCCTTTCCACCATACCTACCATAAATCACCGTAGCATCTGATTGCAAGCGCATATTTTGTGCTAAGCGATTATAAAACACCGAGGCGACCAAAGGGCGCTCTGCATCTAGGCTAGTTTCTTTTTCTATAATTGAAGCCAAAATTATAAGCTGGTCCGAATCTTTTAGCGGCAATGACATATCTCGATGCTGCCATATATCCCAGACAAGCTTACGCTGCTTAACCGTTAAGCGGCGCACAAGCTGCTCTCTAGTTTGGCCACGCAAAAACTTTAAGGTATCGGCCAATAAGCTACCTTCTTTCGGTAAATTTTGTGGCAAATTACCCGTTAAAGCAGCTTCAGATTGCAATTTTTGCATAATCTGCTCTACCGTAAGTCCCTCTGCAATCGTAAAACTACGCTCAAATAGCTTTCCCGAAATGAGATGTGACAATATATCATGCATAGAGCTGTGCGCTGGAAATTTATATTCACCAGCCCTGAGCTTAAACCCACCGCCATATAAGCGAGCGAATAATTTAAAATAAAAGGCTGATTTAATTAAATTTTCTTTTTTCAGCTGATGCGCAACTACTGCAATATTAGCGCCGTTATTCACCACAAAAAAACTATCATATATCGCAGGCCCATCTTGAGCAAAAACCTTATGCCCATAATAAACAACACTACTAACGCAAAGACCTAGAAGCAAAAATAGTATAGCTAATGGTAAAACAAATTTTTTATACAAAGCCAGCCTTTTCACACTTCACTCAACGCATTTATCAGCTAACTATAAAATAATCAAGGCTTGAAGCGCTGCATAATTAACGAAGCATTGGTCCCACCAAAACCAAAAGAATTAGATAATACAACATTAATTTCGCGTTTTTGCGGCACATGCGGCACTAAATTAATTTTAGTTTCAACTTCAGGATTATCCAAATTCAAAGTAGCTGGTGCTACATTATCTCGTATAGCTAACACAGAAAAAATAGCTTCTGCTGCTCCGGCTGCACCCAGCATATGCCCCGTAGATGATTTAGTAGAAGACATAGAAACTCGATCAGCGTGCTCTCCAAACAATCTTTCAACAGCCCCTAATTCAATTATATCAGCCATAGTGGAAGTGCCATGGGCATTCACATAATCAATCTTCGCAATATCAAGATTTGCTTTGCGCACCGCCATTTGCATACAACGAAGCGCCCCCTCGCCCTCTGGCGAAGGCGCAGTAATATGGTAAGCGTCACCTGACAGACCATAGCCAACCAATTCGGCATAAATATGAGCTCCGCGGGCTAAAGCGTGCTCTAATTCTTCTAAAACTAAAACAGCCGCGCCCTCGCCCATCACAAAACCATCTCGGTCTTTATCGTATGGCCGCGAAGCATTCTGTGGGTCATCATTATGCGACAAACTCAGCGCCTTACAAGCAGCAAATCCAGCTAGGGAAATTCTATTTATAGGAGATTCGGTGCCTCCAGCTAGCATAACGTCAGCATCACCCATAGCTATTAAACGCCCAGCGTCGCCTATAGCATGCGCGCCAGTAGAGCAAGCAGTAACCACCGAATGGTTGGGGCCCCGCAATTTATGACGAATCGAAACCTGTCCTGCTGCAAGATTAATAAGCCGCCCCGGGATAAAAAAAGGCGAAATACGCCGCGCGCCCTTATCGCGCAAGGTATATCCGGCCTCTACAATCCCCTGTACCCCGCCTATACCAGAGCCAATTAACACACCAGTTTTTATTTGATCTTCATCATTTTCAGGGTGCCAATTAGCATCTTGCAGCGCTTCATCTGCTGCTGCAATAGCATATACAATAAAAGGATCCACCTTGCGTTGCGCTGGCGGATCCATATATCTATTCGCATCAAAACTATAAGATAAAGAACTATCTAAAGGTATAGAGCAGGCTATTTTACATGGTAAGTCTTCTACCTCAAACTGTGTTATACGTTGAGCAGAATTCTCGCCAGCCAGCAGGCGCGACCAGCTATCTTTAACATTGCCAGCTAGTGGAGACACCAGCCCCAATCCTGTAATAACAACACGCCTCATACTGCTTGCAGTCCTTTAAAATTTATCTCAAAAGAATAAGCATTATATACTCCCATTAGCCGAAAAAGCATATGGGCAAAGACAAACCATAGCGCTGTCTAAAATTATATAAAACCTTATTTAGGCAGAAGCATCTTCGATAAATTTAACAGCGTCACCAACTGTTAAAATTCGTTCTGCAGCATCGTCAGGAATTTCTATACCAAATTCTTCTTCAAACGCCATAACAAGCTCAACAGTGTCAAGACTGTCTGCACCGAGATCATCAATAAAACTTGCGTTATCGGTAACCTTATCGGCATCTACGCCTAAATGCTCCATAACAATTTTTTTAACACGTTCTGCTTTATCACTCATGTCGTAACTCCGACTCATTTCCAAATTAATATATACAATTAAGTATCAAGTTAAAATAAGATATGATTATAACAAACAATAAATGTCTACACAACCACATCTTGGCGAGAGCTTAACAGCTTAGCTAAGCAAATAACATTTATCTATAAAAAAAGCAACATCTTTTAAACAAAATTACTTTTACTCCACAATTATAACATTGCCATGCCGCCATTTACATGTATAGTTTGCCCCGTTATATATGCTGCTTCTGTGCTCGCCAGGAATATGGCAGCTGCCGCGATATCTATTGGCATTCCCATCCTTTTCATCGGAATAGAAGCCAAAATACCTTCTTTTTGCTTATCATTTAACTTTTCTGTCATTGCTGATTCTATAAAACCAGGAGCAATACAATTAACCGTTACATTTTTTGTAGCTAATTCACGCGCCAGAGCCTTAGAAAAACCAATTAGTCCAGCCTTAGTAGCACAATAATTAGTTTGTCCGGGATTTCCTGTAACTGCTACTACAGAAGTGATGTTTATGATTCTACCAAAACGCTGCTTTAGCATAGACCTAGAAATTTCCTGCGTTAAGCTAAAAACTGCAGACAAATTCACGGCTATAATATCGTCAAAATCCTTATCCGACATTCTTATGAACAGCCCATCCCTTGTGATGCCAGCGTTATTTATTAAAATATCTACTCCGCCCATATCTTGCAGAGCTTTGGTGGCAAATTCCTTGGTAGCAACACGGTCTGCCAAATCTGCAGCAAATGTAAAAACTTGCCTATCCGTAATAGACCCAATTTGGGTCAAACTGTTAGTTAAATTATTCAGCTTCTCTTCGTTGCTACCATGCAATCCAACTATACATCCCTGACTATAGAAATTTTTAGCTAAAGCTTGCCCAATACCCCCGGTTGCGCCAGTTATGAGTACTTTTTTTCCAGTTAAATCAAACATTTATTAGTGCTTTCTACAAGGTTACCTTAAATCATAAGTTTAAAGCTTTTAAGCTAGTTTCAATAGCTTCTGCTTCATATACACTGTAAGCGCTTAGATTCTTATCAATGCGCTTAGTTAATTTAGTTAATATTTGCCCCCAACCTATTTCATATAAACTATTTACCCCATTGGCCGCAAACCATTCTATAGTTTCTCGCCACCGAACTCGACCTGTAACTTGTTGTACAAGAAGGTCAACAATTACATCTAAGTCCTTTTGCGGACTTACACTAATATTAGGTATCAATTCTATTTTTGGCTCTGATTTAACAACATTAGCCAACGCTTTTTCCATCGTCAATGCCGCATTGTGCATTAAAGCACAATGAAAAGGAGCCGATACTGCTAAGAAAACAGCTTTTTTTGCCCGCAATTCTTCTTTAGCCAAATTAACAGCAGCGGCAACAGCGTCCGCCGAGCCAGAAATAACCAATTGGCCTCCGCCATTATCATTAGCTATTTGACAAACTTGGCCTTTTGTTGCTGCTTTATCGCAAATCATTGCTAATTCGTTTTCTTCACAGCCAATTATCGCAGCCATAGCCCCTTTGCCAGCCGGAACTGCTTGCTGCATTGCCTGCCCCCTTATACGTAATAATTTTGCTGTGTCACTTAAGCTAAACATGCCCGCTGCGCACAAAGCAGAATATTCTCCAAGAGAGTGTCCCGCAACAAATTTTACATGCCGCTTTATATCCAGCCCCAAGCTTTCCATAACCCTTAACACAGCCATAGAAACGGCCATGATAGCTGGTTGCGTATTCGACGTTAAATCTAACTCCTCTTGCGGCCCCTCAAACATTAGCTGCGACAAATTTTGCCCCAAAGCTTCATCTATTTCTGCAAATACATCACGCGCAACACTGAAATCTGCTGCTAATTTTTTGCCCATTCCTACTGATTGGCTACCCTGACCAGGAAATATAAATGCTATAGTCACAATTACCTCTATGAAAAATTATTATTTATTACTACAAGGCACAAATTTGTCTACTGCAAAAGCGCAAAAAAGCCCTAAAATCGCGCCACCCAAAATATCAAAAGGATAATGTATTCCAACAAAAATCCGCCCCCAGCATGTTAGCAAAGCTAAAGCAATAGCGACATATACTATATTATATGAGTCTTTCTTACATTGCTGATTCTTATAAAGCATATAGCAATAAGCTGCCCATATCGTAGCATGATCGCTTGGAAAAGAAGGACTGGCTGTATGCAACAGCAAAGCAATATCAGGATAAACAACAAAAGGACGAGGCCTATGATAAAAGCAGCCAAACAAAAAAGAAAGCAGCAAAGCAATGCCAATGGATAATAAAATTTTTGCCACTAGCGGCGAAACAAGTCGTCGAAATCTGCAGCCTTCTGCTGCTATGGTAGAGCTGCTGGTTAGCCAATTAATGCTCAACCACAAAAGATGCAAGGGGATAAAATATGTAAGCCATTTTGCACATATTATAGCAAAAAAGAATAGACCGTGGGGAACTATTGCCCCCGGATACATATATTTACCAGCCATATGTAGCAATAAAAAATTATCTATATTTGTTAACATAATCTCATTCTTTAAAAATTAATCGACTAAAGCAACATATAAAAAAATATCCACATTTACAATTCAAAAGTTAAAATTAAGCTTGTAAAACTTTTAACAATGTAGTAGAAGAAAAATTAATGATTAAGTTTGGCTGGGGGCTGAACGGAGGCGCATTTTGTGTATGGGCATAAAGCTCACTTCCTCCCTTGTCTCCGCTCTCGATTGTCTCAAGCATTATCCTTTCTTCAATTATCAGGAGACGGAAGTGAGGCTTAGCGCTAAGTTTAATTAGATTAGTTTGAAGAAAGGTAAAACTATGGCACTTTATGAACATATTTTCATGGCTAGGCAAGACATCACGCAGCAGCAAGTCGACCAGCTGATTAGCAATTATAAAGAGGTAATAACTTCTAACGGCGGCAAAGTTGGTAGGGTAGAATATTGGGGCCTGCGTACCCTAGCCTATCGTATTAATAAAAACCGCAAAGCGCATTATGTATTAATGGATCTAGATGCTGAAGCCCCTGTAATTGCAGAACTAGAGCGCCAAATGCGATTAAATGAGGATATTTTGCGTTATATGACCGTTCGCGTTAAAGAGCATGAAAAGGGCCCCTCTGTGGTGCTAGCTAAGCGAGATAAGGATGAATATAATTTTAAATCTGACGACCGCTTTCGTCCATCTCGCCAAGACATTAATACAACCGCAATGCAAGGAGATCTGTAATGTCAGCAACTACTAGTTCCACCATACGCAGAGCTTTTATACGTCGTCGTAAAAGTTGCCCTTTCAGCGCTGAAAATGCACCCAAAATTGACTATAAAGATGTAAAGCTATTGCAAAAATATATTTCAGAACGTGGCAAAATTGTGCCTTCACGCATAACAGCTGTAGCACATAAGCATCAACGCGAATTAGCCCAAGCAATCAAGCGTGCGCGCTTTTTGGCCTTACTACCTTATGTAGTAAAATAACATATTGTTATATTTTTAAGTCAGCAAAAATGCTGACTTAAAAGTTGAGTATATTCTCTAACTGCAATTTAAGCAGGACAGCAAATTAATGAACAAAGCTATATATCTCTGGTACGAATTACGCATGACCCTTTTTGCAGTGCTAGGCTTGCTTAGCTCTGCTTTGCTATTTGTTTATTTATTAAGAAATGGTTCAATATTTTCTATTCCATTAGCTTGCTGCCTTACTGTACCGTTATATTTGATAACATTAAATATAAACATCTATGCCGGATTAGGTGCTTTACTAGCCACAACAGCTGGCTTATTATTACTAACTACCCCATTATACGCTATAATGCATACTGGAGTGTTTTTATTACCAGCTTTTTTTGGCGCTAGTCTGTTATACTTTAGTTATTTTCGGTTAGCTAATAACGCAAAACTTACACTATCTACTGTATTTTTTGATTTGATATGCGCAAATATTATCATAATTAGCACTTTATTGTTGCTGTTAGAACATATACCAGCCCTGCAAGATAGTTTAAAACATATTATACTCACAAAGATAAATCATGCACTGACTGTGGGCCAAGCTTACAATATCGATATTAATCTGCATGAGAAACTTATTGAGGCAAAGAATCTGCTAGAAAAACATTTCAATTTAATCTTAGCAAATATGCTAGCAATATATTGCTTATGCTTTAGCCTTAGTAATTTATATTTTGCTACTCTATTAAGCAAAAAAATTAATAGCCTAAAAACCTTATATTTTTCCTGGCCAAAAGATTTGTTTCTACCCTTAATTTCTATGCTGTTACTACCTTTGTTTCTTTTTTTTAGCTTTGTACCAACAAGTCATGCAATAGAGCTAGTAGCCAATGTTGGGTTAGTTAGCTTTATAATTGCCTTTTTTGCTGCTGGATTAGCTTATTTACACAATTTAACCTGGCCGATGTATGGTAGATTCTTTTTGCTAACATTAATCTATGTAAGTCTGGCTAGTAGTGTAATTTTTACTGCACCACTATTTATTACATTAACTTTAATGGGGTTGTGGTCAACACTGAAATATTATGGACAATATAAATATTTTATTTGAAATGGAAAGGAAAAACACATGCAAATAATACTTCTAGAACGCATCGCGCGCTTAGGTCAAATGGGTGATATAGTAAAAGTTAAAAATGGTTATGCTAGAAATTTCTTGTTACCACAAAAAAAAGCTATTCGTGCTAATGATGCAAATAAGCTAATTTTTGAAAATCAACGAGTTCAGCTAGAGGCTAAAAACTTAGAAAGAAAAAGCGAAGCAGAAAAAGTCGCAAAAATTCTAACAGGCAAAACTTTTATAGCAGTGCGCTCCGCTGGCGAAACAGGGCATTTATATGGTTCTGTGTCTGCCCGTGATATAGCCGATTTACTTTCAGAAGGTGGATTTGAAGTAGCAAAAAATCAAATTATTCTAAACCAACCACTAAAGACTATAGGTTTGCACAATATAATTATAAGCCTACACCCAGAGGTTGAGTCTGCAGTAGTGCTAAACATCGCCAGATCCATCGAAGAGGCTAACCGCCAAACAGCGGGAGAAAAATTGAATACCGCAGAGGCGATCTACGGAAAAGAAGAAACTGTCGAACATGAAGAAGAGTTAGAACCAGAAAATTCTTGATAGTAATATTATATAGTGAGAAGAAGTGGCAAATATAGCGGAGCGTAATAAAACTATTATGGGTGATTATGCAGGCGCGCCGTCTGGTACGGGGGGCGCAGCTTCATCACTTCGCCATTTGCCACATTCATTAGAAGCAGAACAAGCTTTATTAGGCGAGCTTTTAATAAATAATGATGGTCTTGACAAAATCTCCGATTTTTTAAGAGCTGAGCATTTTATTCTGCCTTTTCATCGGACTTTATATGAACTAATAACTCGAAAAGTTAATATAAACCAAGTCGCGACACCGCTAACGCTAAAAGAATTTCTGGACAAAGAGCAAAATATAGGCGATATCAGCGCCTATGAATATGCGGTTCAACTAACAATAGAAGCCGTTACAATAAGAAACGCCCTTGGCTACGCTACTATGATATATCGCCTATTCTTAAGGCGCTCCTTAATAGATATTGGCGGCCAGATTGTAACAACAGCTTTTGACGCACCATTAGAGCTTTCGCCTTATGACCAAATTGAATTGGCCGAGCAAGCATTATTCAATCTAGCAGAAAAAGGCCAAATCAATACTGGCTTTGCTCCATTCAAAACTGCTCTGCAAAAATCTATTGAGCTGGTGCAGAGTGCTTATAAAAGACCAAACAAACTTTCTGGCTTTCCGACCTATATTGTAACGTTGGATAATGCATTGGGCGGGCTTCAGCGCTCAGATTTGATTATATTAGCTGGGCGGCCAGGCATGGGCAAAACTTCGCTAGCCACCAATATAGCCTTTAACATAGCGAATCGCTATAAAGCAGCGAAAGCAAAAACTGAAACGGAAGAAGAAAGCATACAAGAAGGCGGCATGGTTGGCTTTTTTTCATTAGAAATGTCAGCCGAGCAGCTTGCAACACGTATTATCTCTGAGCAAGCGGAAATTTCGTCCCACAAAATACGTCGTGGAGATATTACAGAAAATGATTTCATTAAACTAAGCGGTCTAGCGCGCAAATTAGAATTTTTACCACTATATATAGACGAAACAGGAGGCGCTTCAATAGCGCAAATCGCCTCTAGAGCGCGCCGCTTAAAACGCCAGCACGGACTTGATGTGCTTGTTATCGATTATATACAATTAATCCAGAGCAGCAAAAACACTTCAGCAAACAGAGTTAATGAATTAACCGAGATAACCATTGCTCTGAAATCTCTAGCAAAAGAGCTAAATGTACCAATCATAGCTTTATCTCAATTATCCAGGCAGGTAGAACATCGCGAGAATAAGCGCCCGCAACTTTCTGATCTCAGAGAATCTGGGTCGATTGAGCAAGATGCCGATATAGTTTTGTTTGTGTATCGCGCTGCTTATTATAAACTGCAAGAGCAACCAGCTACAGGAACAGACCAACACGACATATGGCAAGAAGAAATGGATGCGGTACGAAGAACAGCAGAAATTATAATCGCGAAACAAAGACATGGCTCTACTGGCAATATCGAATTAGCTTTTGAAGCAGAATATACTCGCTTTTATGATCGTGCCACAGAAAGCTATACGCCAGCAAGAAACTATTAAAGAATGCGAACAAAAGCACAATTCATATGCAGTAAATGCGATGCTATCCATAATAAATGGGCTGGGCGTTGCGATATCTGCGATGAATGGAATAGTATAATAGAATTAGATGGTGAAATAGGCATAGGTACAAGGCCAAAAGCAAAGCAGCTTCGCGGTACAAAGATCGCCTTGACCTCACTTTGCGGCGAGATAGAAACATTGCCGCGAATTGTAACAAAAATAAATGAGCTAGACCGGGTTACTGGCGGGGGCTTTGTTCCCGGTAGCGCAATTTTATTAGGTGGCGATCCTGGCATTGGTAAATCCACTTTGCTTACCCAAGCCTGCGCTGCACTTAGCAATAAAAATTACAACGTTGTTTATGTTTCTGGCGAAGAGGCCATAGCCCAAATTAAACTACGCTCAAAAAGACTTAACATTTTACAAAGCGATGTAAAATTAGCCGCCGAAACAAATGTAGAAAATATCTTGGCCACATTGCAAAAATGTGAAAATTTAGACGTAGTAGTCATAGATTCCATACAAACTTTATGGTCAGACCTAGCCGATTCCTCGCCTGGCACGGTAACACAAGTTAGAACAAGCGTGCAAGAAATGATACGCTTTGCAAAAAATAGCAGTACAACAGTAATCCTAGTGGGCCACGTAACTAAAGAAGGCCAAATAGCAGGACCAAGAGTTGTAGAACATATGGTCGATGCCGTATTATATTTTGAAGGAGACAAAAGCCACCATTATAGAATTTTACGCACTATCAAAAATCGCTTTGGCCCAACAGATGAAATTGGCGTATTTGAAATGTCTTATGATGGCTTAAACGAGGTACAAAATCCCTCCGAACTTTTCCTAAATTATCGCAGCGAAAATGCACCGGGCTCTGCCGTTTTTGCTGGCATGGAAGGTACAAGACCTCTGTTGGTAGAGGTACAAACACTAGTTTCACAATCCTCGCTCGGTATGCCACGTCGCTCCGTAGTAGGCTGGGATACCAATCGCCTGTCAATGGTTTTGGCTGTCTTATCCTCTTATTGCAACCTAAAATTAAACAATCATGATATTTATATAAGCATTGCTGGGGGCTACAAAACCACAGAACCCGCCCTAGATTTAGCGGCCGCAGCAGCGCTTATTTCTGCCATAAGCGGAGTGCCCTTACCTGCTGATCATATCTATTTTGGTGAAGTTAGCCTTTCTGGCACCATCCGCCCTGCTTCACTTTCTGCGCATCGTATAAAAGAAGCACAGAAATTAGGCTTTAAACATGCTATAATATCGCAAAATACGAAAGATTTACCATTATTAGAAAATTTTTCCTATACTAAATATAGAGATTTGGCCGAATTAGTTGCAGCTATAGCGAGCGAAAAAACAGACAAGGCTTAAGAGAGGACTAAAAATTTATGACAATATTTGACATCATAACCATCGCCTTTAGTATAATTTCTGGCATAATAGCTATGCTACGCGGTTTTTCACGCGAAGTATTATCACTCTTATCCTGGATTCTGTCGGCTTATTTAGCCTATAAGCTACATCCTATACTCATACCGATTTTAGAAAACCTTACTTCTAGCCATAATTTACAGAAAATCATTGGCCTAGCTACAATTTTCTGCATTAGCTTAATAATTATATCCTTCTTAACATTAAAAATATCAGACCTTATCCTTACCAGCTTCATCGGCCCCTTAGACCGCTTTCTAGGCCTAGTATATGGCGTTGCTAGAGCAGTAATTATAATGGCGCTAAGCTCTTTATTAATAAGCAATATCTTTGAACCGCAGAAGCAACCAGCATGGTTTGTATCTGCAAAAACCTATCCTTTGCTTTACAAAATGGGACAAAGCATTTATGGGGCGATACCTCCAGATTTGCTAAATCTAGACCAAATATTTGCCTTAATTAAACAAAAAGTCTCGGAGACAGCCAAGGATGCACCATGATTTTTTGCCAATTGACAAATTACAGGAAGAATGTGGCGTTTTTGCAATTTTAGGCCACGAGCATGCTGCCTATCTAACCATGTTAGGCTTGCATGCCTTGCAGCATAGAGGGCAAGATTCCGTAGGCATAATTTCTTATGAAAAAACGCGAATATACCAAAAAAAGGCGCTAGGTACCGTATTAAGCAATTTTAATGCTGGCGAAGCTTTATCTAAACTACCAGGCGAAAGCGCCATAGGCCACGTACGTTATAGCACCTTAGGTGATACCGAACTTGAAAATATACAACCACTCTTGGTAAACTCGCCAATAGCGCAAAATCTAAGCCTAGCTCATAACGGGCAATTATTAATCTCGACTTCAGCCAAATCAAATACAAGTGATAGCCATGGCTTAATAAAGCTTATTAAGCTAAACAGCTTAGCAAAAAACGCAACTATAGAATCAGCTTTTACCAACACTATAAATGCTATTAACGGCGGATTTGCTATAGTCGCGCTAAATGAAAATATATTGTTTGCTGCTCGTGACCCTATAGGCATTCGCCCCTTAATCATGGGAATGCTGGATGGCAGCCCGATATTTTGCTCTGAAAGCTGCGCTTTAGATATCATAGGCGCTGAGTTTGTAAGAGAAGTAGAAAATGGTGAAATAATTTGTTGCAAAAAATTAACAAACGGTTCCGTAGAGATTATACAACTGCAAAAACCATGTACGAAGCCAGCAAAATTATGCATATTCGAATATATTTATTTTTCACATAATGACAGCGAGATAAAAGGACAAAATATTTATAATATACGCAAGCATATGGGTAAAATTTTAGCAACAGAAGCCTATATACAGGCAGACATAGTTGTACCAATTCAACATAGTGGTACAGCTTCTGCCTTAGGTTATGCCTGCCAGAGCCGTATCCCTTTTGAACTCGCCATTTCAGCTAGCAGCTATGCCGGGCGCAGCTTTATCGCTGCCGATATTACCGAACAAACCTGGGCCGCCAAAATAAAACATAATGTTAATAAACAGCTTATAGCAGACAAAAACATAATTTTAGTTGACGATTCAATAGTACGTGGCACCACACTAAAAGCAATTATAAAGCAATTAAAAGCAGCAAGCGCAGCAAGCATTCATATCAGAATAGCAAGCCCCATGCTGCTTTATCCAGATTATTTCGGTATCAATATCAAAACCAAAACAGAATTGCTTAGCTATAACTATACTGATGCAGCAGCCATGGCTAAGCATCTTGGCGTAGACAGTATCGCCTTTCTTTCGCTAGATGGGGTATACAAGGCCATTTGCAATGAAAAACGTAACGATAACAACCCGCAGCTAACTGATCATTATTTTACCGGCCAATACCCTGATTTCTATAATAATTCTCTTTTTTAGCATACGAGATATAGCTTAAAGGCAAAAACAAAATATAGAAAAAAGTTGTAAAAGTGAGTGTTTGCCAAGGATAAACTGCTATAAAACTAACATAAGCAACTAGGATCAATAATAAAGGAATCATAATATCCCGCTTCAAGCTATTGGCAATATTTTTAGCGTTCCAAACGGGCAATTTGCTAACCATTAAAAAAGCTATGATAACGATATATAAGCTAAAGAATAATACAGTTTTTGGACCGTGCTCCATTCCCAAAGCACCCAAATACATTGGCAATAAAGCTAGCAAAGCTCCAGCTGGCGCTGGAATACCTACAAAATAGTCCTTTTGCCATGCAGCCAAAAAGCTGTCTTCTAACATTACATTAAAACGCGCTAAGCGCAAGCAACAAGCCAAGCTGTAAATCAAAACTGCTATCCAACCAATACCACCAGCCTCATGCAACATATAGCTATATACTATCAGTGCAGGAGCAACGCCAAAATTTATAGCATCCGCTAGTGAATCCATTTGCGCTCCAAAAGCGCTCGTGGCCTTCAACAATCTAGCAATTCTTCCGTCTAATCCGTCGAGGGTAGCAGCAACTAAAACCATAAAAATAGCTTTTTCATAATGATTTTCAAAGGCAAGTCGTATGGCGCTCATACCAGCACAAACAGCCAATATCGTTACCAAATTGGGTATATAATAACGTATAGGAAGATTAGGTGCTGGCATATTACTACCACCATTTATCTGCAAAGGCTGTGTTTTAGTTCTTAACGGCATAATAATCTACAATCACTCGCATAGAAAATCTTCTATCGCATGATCTTCTTTAAAACTAGCAATGCAGGTTTCACCAGCAATGGTTTTTTGCCCATAAGCAACTAAGGGCTTAGCTCCTGCTGGTAAATAAATATCTACACGAGAGCCAAAGCGTATCAAACCAAATCTTTGTCCAGCATGCACTTGTTCTTCTAGCTGCGTCCAACACAGAATGCGCCTAGCAATTAATCCAGCAATTTGCACAAGAATTATATTTCCATGTGCCGTTTCTAACACCAAGCTATTCCGCTCGTTCACTTCACTTGCTTTATCCAACTTAGCGTTCATAACGCGCCCAGCTTTATGAACAATGTTTTTTACAACACCTGCCATAGGCATACGGTTAACATGCACCGAAAAAACATCCATAAAGATAGAAATACGCTGTAATTCACCTTCGCCTAGCCCTAATTCTGCTGGCGGCTTGCTTAGCCCTACCCACGAAATCTCACCATCAGCAGGGGAAATTACCAAATCCTTATCTAACGGAATAACACGTAGCGGGTCGCGAAAAAAATATATACACCAAATGGTCAACAATAAGCCTATCCAAAATAAAGGAGGCCATATAAATCCCAAAACTACAGAACCAATAAAAAAACCGGCAATAAAAGGATATCCCTCACGGTGTATAGGAGGTATAATACTAAAAATATCTTGCAACATAGATCTACCTTATCAAAAACAGCCAAACAAAAAAATCATAATATAAACGATCATATTAATAACAAAGTTCTATCTCTTACACAAAAAAATCAATAAGACGCATTATCAGACAAAATCTCTTGGGCTTTCATTATTTCTTTTTGCTTGGACCACATCATAGCATATATACCTTGCTTTTTCAAAAGTTCTTCATGCGAGCCGCGCTCGGCTATTTGGCCTTCACTCAATACTAAAATTTCATCTGCATTTACGATAGTAGACAATCTATGCGCTATAACTAAGGTAGTGCGACCAACACGCACTGTATCAAGCGCTTCTTGTATTTGCCGCTCGGTACCAGAATCTAAAGCAGAGGTAGCTTCATCTAATAACAAGATTGCCGGGTTTTTTAAAATGGTTCTAGCTATAGCTACACGCTGTTTTTCACCGCCAGATAGCTTTAAACCACGTTCCCCAACCATTGTATTATAGCCTTCTGAAAGGCGCGCTATAAACTTATCTATTTGCGCCTGTTTCGCGGCATTTACCATTTCTTCGTTGCTGGCAGTAACCTTTCCATAGCGAATATTATAACCGATAGTGTCATTAAACAATACTGTATCTTGCGGCACTACGCCGATTTGCGCCCGCAAACTATTTTGGGTAACATCGCGAATGTCCTGTCCGTCAATCAAAATCTGACCGTTGCTTACATCATAAAATCGAAATAACAATCTGGATATAGTAGATTTACCTGCACCAGTTGGTCCAACAATGGCCACTGTTTTGCCACCCTCTACCGAGAAACTAATGCCATGCAATATTTCTCTATCTTGATTATAAGAAAAGCTTACATTCTTGAACTCTATCTTCGCCTTGCTTATCTGCAAGGGCAAAGCAGCGCTAGAATCGACTATCTCTGGTTTAGTATCCAACAAATTGAATAGCGCTTCTACATCTGTAAGCCCCTGTTGCAACTCGCGATATATTGTGCCAATAAAATTTAACGGAAAAGATAATTGTATCAAAAGACTATTCACAAAGACAAAATCGCCTACCGTTTGGGTACCATGCATTACTTGATAAGCCGACATCGACATGATAATTGCCATAGCTATGGCCAAAATAGCCGCCTGACCAAAATTCAACCAGCCAAGGGAGGTCCAAACCTTTATTGCCGATTTTTCATACACCGCCATAGCTTCGTCAAAGCGCTGCGCTTCTAACTTTTCATTGCCAAAATATTTTACGGTTTCATAATTTAACAAAGCATCAACCGACCTACTATTTGCTTCGGTATCATATTTATTCATATCACGGCGAATATCTATACGTCTAGTGCTGGTAGTTACACTAAACCAGATATAAACAACTAGCATAATAGCTACTATAAGTAGGTACCAAAAATTATAAGAATACCAAAAAGCTGCAGCCGCCAGAACAAACTCTAGTAAAGTTGGTATGCTATTCAAAATAGTAAACCGAACCATAGATTCTACCGATTTTATGGCTCGCTCAATTATCCTTGCCAGCCCACCTGTATAGCGCTCTAAATGAAAACGTAATGAAAGCTCATGCATATGTATAAAAGCTCTACCAGCTAATTGGCGTACAGCATGTTGTGCAACTTTTGCAAACAAAGCGTCCCGCAATTGATTCAACCCAGCCTGCGCTAGCCTAGCTGCATTATAAGAGCATACCCATATTATCGGCAAAGCTACCCAGAGCAAAGTTTTGTGTTGCTGAATAAAGCCAGCACCCTGCGGTGCCAAACTGTCCGTAGCATATTTAAACAAATATGGCACGGCTAACAGAATAAATTTCGCCAGAATCATATAGCCTATAGCCAAAATAACATGCAGCTTTAAATCTGGCCGATTCTGCGGCCACATGTAGCTCCATAATTGGCCTATAGTTTTAAGCGTTTTCTTCTCCTGCGGGACAGCAGAACTATTTGCATTAGAATCTGGAGCAATATTTTTCATAGCTACAACTTATAGATAATTTTACCGTTCTTTGCAAGATTTTAAAAAAATTCTTGCTTTAGAGATTATTATACAGCATAATTGTCTTATGAAAAAGATAAATTCTGTATGCGTCTATTGTGGCTCGCGCCCTGGTAGTCAGTTAGTGTTTAAAGAAACCGCAATAGAGCTTGGTGCGGCTCTAGCACAAAATGGCGTTGCTTTAGTATATGGCGGGGGAGATAGTGGAATTATGGGCTTTATTTCGCAAGCAACGCGCCAAGCTGGCGGTAACGTCTTAGGCATTATTCCTGAATTTTTACTTGAGCGTGAGGCTGCCGACTCTAACCCATATGGTAGAGATGACGTTATTATAACGCAAACTATGCATGAAAGAAAAAAGCTGCTATTCGAAAAAGCAGATGCCTTCATAGCCCTACCTGGCGGCATCGGCACGCTGGAAGAACTAACAGAAATAACCACCTGGGCGCAGCTGAATAGGCATAGCAAGCCTATTATCATTGCAAATATCGCTGGCTTTTGGCAGCCTTTAATAGATTTACTACGACATATGGAGTCCAGCGGTTTTATCCATGATTTAGCTGGCTTCTCACCGCTTATTGCTAAAAACGTCCCAGAAATTATTAAAATCTTACGCAGCTAAGTTTTATGTAAATATTCAGTTTGTCTGGTCCCTGATTCATCTTTCCAGTCTCGTACCTCAACGCCTTTACTTTGCAAAATAAGACGAATTTCATCTGCTGTGTGCCAATCTCTATTTGCTATAGCCTTAGCCCGCTGCTCAATAAGATGTTTATACTGCTCAAGCTTATTAAGTTGCGCTGCTGTTGTAACATTTATCCCCAAAAACTCTAGCGATAGCTTTAATTTTACCAATTCATTATTCTTAAAATATTCACGCATATGAGTAATAGCTGAAGGTGTATTTAAATCATCGCACAAAGCTTCAATAAATTCATCAATAGCGACATCTTGTGTAGGTACGCCTTGCAATTTTTCTTGCCATTTAGCCAGCTCATTATGCGCTTGTTCATAGCGCTCATTCGTCCAATTAAAATTACTACGATAATGCGTTTGCAGCATAGCAAACCTTACCACATTACCTTTATTTCTAAACATGGCTTCGTCGCTGCCAATAATATCCTTTACCGTAATAAAATTATTCTCGCTTTTTGACATTTTTTTGCCATCAACCTGGAGATAGCCATTATGAAGCCAAAAATTTGCCATTTTAGTGGCCCCCAAGCTGCAACGACTTTGAGCGATCTCATTTTCATGGTGAGGAAACATAAGATCTATACCCCCACCATGTATATCAAAAACATTTTTCTCTGCTTCAGTAGATTCTAAGCCGCCACCATAAGGTTCTAATAATTCGGCCATAGACATTGCAGAACACTCAATATGCCAACCTGGGCGACCGCCTACGGCAATGCCCCCTGGCGAAGGCCAAGAAGGCTCGCCCGGCTTTGCAGGCTTCCACAACACAAAATCCATATCTCCATGCTTGTATGGCGCTACTTCTACTCTAGCGCCAGCCAACATTTCGCCTACCGAGCGTCCAGATAATTTGCCATAATCTGCAAAACTTTCTACACTGAATAATATATGATCCTGCTCGATATAGGCCCGTTTTTTTTGCAATAATCTTTCTATCATTGCTTTTATATTTTCCATATGTTCGGTAACGCGGGGCTGAGAGCTAGGCGGCAAACAACCCAAAGCAGCAGCGTCTTCTTGAAAAGAAAGGTTAGTTAGCGTCGTTAATTGATGTATAGCAGCATTCAGATCTATATCACCATAACGTGATTTTGCTCTAGCGTTAATTTTATCATCAACATCCGTAATGTTACGCACATATACAACATGCTCTTCTCCATAAATATAACGCAATAAACGAAACAATATATCAAAAACAATAAGTGGCCGAGCATTACCAATATGAATAGAATCATATACGGTTGGTCCACAAACATACATACGCAAATTTTTTTTATCTATAGGCGTAAAAAGATTCTTTTGCCTGGTTAATGTATTAAAAAGCCACAATTGATACATAATCTTTCTCCAAGAAAATTTAAGTTTGCGTTTTGCCAAACATACCCTATTTAATATAATTATGCTAAATAATAGTGGAAAATAATGAATATTAAGCTCAAATATTTATTTATATATATCTTGCTCGCCAGCACAAAGCTAGCTTACGCCACCGATAACCCAACTGTCGCCACTGGGATTAATGACAAAGCTACTATAACAACTACAGATGCAAATAAAATAACCGAAACGATTTACGACGATAGATTAGCGCAGCTATACAGCGCGCTTGGAGCTTTGCATTTTTTAACTAATATATGCTTTGAACAAACGATGCAATTTAGGCAAAAAGCTGAAGATTTAGCACAAAGTGAAAAATTAAATGACCTAAGAAAAAAGAATCTATTCGGAGCGTTTAATGATTCCTATAACGCGTTTAGCACTAATTACAGAAGCTGCACACAGTCTGCCCGCAAAGCATACAATATCTACAAAACAGATGCTCTGGCAATAAGTGCCTCTTTAATAACACAACTTGGCCAAAGACAAAATCAAGATTAGAGAAAATTTTATATAAATTTTACCACACGCCCGATGGCTTCGCCAATTACTTTACCTTGCCACATTACGATTTTTCCTCTCAGCACTGTAGCTATAGGCCAACCCTTAATTTTTATCTTATCGTAAGGCGTCCATGCCACTTTAGAGGCAGAGCTAGCATTAGTAATAATTTCTTCACGATTTAGATCCACTATAGCTAAATCTGCATCATACCCAACCGCTATGCGCCCTTTTCTACTTATACCAAAAATACGATTTGGCCCATGGGATGTCAAATCAACCAAGCGCTCTAAAGTTAATTTGCCCATATTTACATAGTTCAGCATAATAGGTAGTGTAGTTTGCACGCCAGGCATGCCAGATGGAGACGCGGGATAAGGCTTCGCCTTTTCTTCTAATGTATGAGGGGCATGATCAGAGCCCAGAACATCTATCAATCCTTGCTCTACTCCCCACCAAACAGCCTCGCGATGCTCAGGGGCTCTAATTGGTGGATTCATTTGTATTAAATTTCCGTATTTAGCATAATCATCACTGCTAAAAGTAAGATGATGCGGCGTTGCTTCTAAAGTTACCAGATCCTTATGCAACTGTAAAAACGCGATCTCCTGCTTAGTAGAAACATGCAAAACATGAATAGGGCTATTTGTTTCATGTGCTATTTTCACCAACCTTTCGGTACACAATATCGCTGCTGTTTCATCACGCCAAATAGGGTGACTGGAAGCGTCACCAGCTATGCGCAAATCTTTACGCTCATTAAGCCGTGATTCTTCTTCGCTATGTACAGCTACGCGACGCTTAGTATTTTGTAATATAGCACGCACACCAGCATCATCAGCCACTAAAAGATCACCCGTAGAGGAGCCCATAAATATCTTTATTCCGGCAGCACCAGGCAAGCGTTCTAGCTCACCAACATTAGCCGCATTTTCATGCGTGCCGCCTACCCAAAAAGCAAAGTCACAATGCATCCTATTCACAGCTCGGGCAACCTTATCTTGCAAAGCTTCTGCGCTAACTGTTGGCGGATTTGTATTGGGCATTTCAAAAACCGAAGTTACGCCACCCAAAACAGCCGCACGTGAACCAGACACCAAATTTTCCTTATGTTCCGCCCCTGGCTCACGAAAATGCACCTGGCTATCTATAACACCAGGTAAAATATGTAAATCTGTGCAATCAATAATCTCTTCAGCCGCGGCTTTATTTAAATCACCCAAATAAGCTATAGTTTCACCCACAACACCAACATCACACCGCATAACCCCTGCGGGCGTAACAACAGTACCATTGCTAAAAATTTTATCGAAGCGCATATCATCAGGCGAAAAAACCATAAGAGATCCTCTAGCTTATTTATCTTTTTTACATTTTATGCTAAATTTTATAAATGGACAATATTAAATATTATAGTACTGAAGCTAGCAGCCTTTTAGAAATACGAGGCGAAGACGCGCAAAAATTTTTACAATCGCTCATTACCGCTGATGTAGCAGCAATTTCAGAAAATCATTTTTATCCTGCCGCATTATTAAATGCACAGGGCAAAATTATTTTTGACTTTTTACTCACCACCAATAACAGCTCATTTTATCTTACTATAAATAAGCAATATAAAGAGAGTTTTTTACAGCGTCTTGCTATGTATAAGCTACGCTCAAATGTTGAAATTATAGAACATGATAGTGAGCACATAATACTCACCAACGAGCAGAATTATGGCTTTTACGACTCAAGATTTTCCCCGTTAAATGTTCGACATATTTATAAAATTTTACATCAAGAATATAGTGAGCTTAATCAAAACAAGACTCTAGCAGAGGATTTTAACGAGCTACGCATAAATTATCGCATAGCAGTAATGGGGGCCGATTTTCTGCCAAACAGCATCTATCCCCATAATATAAATTATGACTTGCTACAAGGCGTTTCTTTTACCAAGGGTTGCTACATTGGCCAAGAGGTAGTAGCAAGAATGCAGCATAAAACTAGCGTAAAAAAACGACTATTCATAGTTACAGCCAAACAAGCACTAAATACTGGCGAAGCTATCTTAGCCGATGAAAAGATTATTGGAACTATAGCTACAGCCAAAGGCGCAAAAGCTTTGGCTATCTTACGGTTAGATCATCTCGAACAAGCAAAAATCATACGCGTAGGCGAGAAAATAGTAACTATTAACTAGCTTATAGATTTTGAATATTTTCTATTATATTTTCAAAAAACCAGCTTCTAGTAGCAAGCGGTTTGATATTGTCTGGTTGCCATATATTTTTATATAGAAAATAAGTTAGCAGTTTTTGTCCAGCTTCAATATCCTCTATCTTATCTAACCTTTGTTCTCGATATAGTAAAAATTGCGGCAATAAAAGCAGCTTGTGCTTCCACGGCTCGCCAGCTGCGCGAGACACAGCCTGCCCAGATTTAGGCGAAACATAGCATAAATTTACCGTTGTCCCAGTTGCAGCACAAGAATTGGTATCAATGCCAAAACCTAATTCTGCCAAATAAACAAATTCAAACCGCAAAACTAACTCAGCTAAAAAAAATCGTGCACTTGCCTCATCGGCTTTAAAACCATATTCAAGCAAAATTAACAAAATATCGTATAGCAATTCATGCTTCACTCGCTCAGTAAGCAAATTTATATGAAAACGTAGAATAGAAAAAGCATAAAGCAAATCTGCATCATTCATTAATTTTACAGCATAATAAACAACAACCTCTAGCGAAAAATTCCCTAGCTGCTCTTCTAGCCTAGCGCGCCAATTAATTTGTACCAAATTGCCTGGCTGTAATATCGAGCGCTTTACCTTAGAGGCACCGCCTTTTACCAATCCAGCGTGATAGCCATGATTTTTCGTTAAAACTTCTAAAATTACACTGGTTTCACCATAGGGTCGGCTACCCAAAATAATAGCCTCATCTTGCCATTTCATTTATAATCCTAGAACATATTATTCATGGCCTATATAATCCTCCGCGTGCGATTTCCAATTTGGCCGCGTTTTAACAAATAAAAATAAATGCACCTTTTTGCCTAAAATGTCACATAATTCTTTTCGCGCAGCAAGCCCTATAGCCTTTATCACAGCGCCCTGCTTGCCTAGAACAATTTTCTTTTGTCCCTGACGCTCCACATAAATAATTTGCTCAATTCGGATCGAGCCGTCTGTTTGCTCGGTATAGCTTTCGGTTATTACAGCTGCGCTATAGGGCAATTCTTTATGTACACGCAGATATAATTTTTCTCTAGTAATTTCAGCGGCTAATTGCCGAACAGCCATGTCCGAAATTTGATCATCCGGATAATAATGTGGCCCCAAAGGCAGCATAGATACCAAAGTTTTTAAATAATCTTCGCAACCCACACCTTTTAAAGCCGAAACCATAAAAATATGCGCAAATTCATAAATTGTACTGATCTCTGCTATAAGCGCTAATAATTTAGCATGAGTTATTAAATCTATCTTATTTAATATTAGAATTTTTGGCTGTTTTAAAGTTTTTGCCCTATCCAAAATAATTATATTTTCGCTATTTAACCCTACAGAGACATCTACGCATATGGTAACAATATCTGCATCTTCAGCTCCGCCCCAAGCAGAGTGCACCATAAGTTTATCCATATGCGATTTGGGCTCAAACAAGCCAGGAGTATCAACAAATACAATTTGCCCGTTTTTATAATTTACAATGCCGCGTATTTTGGTGCGTGTAGTTTGCACCTTATGCGTTACGATAGAAACCTTGGATCCAACTAGCTTATTAAGAAAAGTAGATTTACCAGCATTTGAAGCCCCTATTAAAGCAACAAACCCCGCGCGCGATAATTCTTCAATTTCAGCCATAACTACCAAATTCCTTCCCGTTGCAGCATTTTTTTAGCGGCTTTACTCTGAGCCTTACGTTTTGACGCACCCTCTGCGCGCACTGGTTCGAAGCCAACAACAGCCAGTTCTATTAAGAATATGGGGTCATGATCAGAGCCCCTTCGCTCTAATAAGCGATATACTGGTTGAGCACCATTTTGCTTATGGGCCCATTCTTGCAAAGCAGTTTTGGCATCAGATTTTTCTGCATAATCTTCTTGTACTAAAGACTGCCAATATTGTTCTACAAAACTACAGGCTGTTTCTAACCCAGCATCCAAAAAAATAGCAGCAATAAAAGATTCTATGATATCAGCATAAATATTAATATGCGGCTTATCGTTATTATTTTGCAGCTCGCTACCCAACCGCACCAAAGATATCAGCCCTATTTCTTCTGCTATTTTAGCACATATTTCAGTATTGACCAAAGCGTTAAAGCGCTTTGAAAGCTCGCCTTCCTTAGCATCAGGAAAATTAGCATACAGCATATTGGCTACACATAGGCCTAATACCCTATCGCCCAAAAATTCAAGCCGCTCGTAATTTTTTTTATGCCTATTTATCTCATTAGCACAGAAGCTCGAATGCGTCAAAGCTTGGCTCAATAATTCAGTATTGACAAATTTATGCCCAGCAAGTTGCTCTAATCGCTTAATTATAGATGTTTCAAAGCCATTAAACATTATAATTAAGTTTATTTACAAAAGTAAATAATCGATTCCACCGAATGGAACTAGGCCAACGCCAAAACTGATAGCCACTTGTATTTTTACCCAAAGAAAAAAATATTAAGTTCGCCCGCCCAACCAATTCTTCCTTAGCTATATAATGCAACGAAAAGCGACTATCCTCAGAATCATCTCGATTATCACCCATCATAAAATAATGTTCTGCAGGCACCGTGAATAGCTGAGTATTATTACCACGCATCTGCGGGTCCAAATCCAAAGTATTATAGCTTATCCCATTCGGCAAGGTCTCCAAATAGCAATCAACCGGGCCATAATGTCCTGTTACGTCATAATCATTAACAGCGTATAATTTACGCCGCGAAACCATCTTATCATTTATATATAACACACCGTCCCGCACCTGGATGCGATCTCCTGGTAGGCCAATAAGACGTTTAATAAAATCCTTGCGTTGGCTGTCATAAGTGTCTACATGACTAAATACAACAACATCACCGCGATTTGGCTGATGGCCAAATATACGACCGTGTAATAAAGGTAAACCATAAGGTAAACTAAAGCGCGAATAGCCATAAGAATATTTTGAAACAAATATATAGTCCCCAACAAGCAAAGTGGGGCGCATAGATCCTGAAGGTATAACAAAAGGCTGAAATAAAAATGTCCTAATAAGCAACGCAACTAATATAGCTTGCACAAAAACGCTAATATGTTCTAAAGTGCTATTTTCTTTTTTCTTAAAAACAATTTTACTATCTTGCGATGCTGTAGCTTCTTCCATGTTCTATGCCTTAATTTAAATAATTTAAGCTATATTAAACTCATAACATGGCAAATACAATATATTTTATTCATATTTCTAACACAACCATTGCCTGAGCATAAGGATATTCGTCGCTTAGCGACAAATGTAAGCGAGGCTGTTTTGATTCTGAAGTGTTTTGGCCATTTGCCAAAAGCTTTAGCCTTTGTTCAGCCATACCATACACATATATATGTGGTTTACCAAAAGCGTCATTTCTAACCTCTATATCACGCCATCTAATGCCTTTGCGAAACCCAACGCCCAAAGCCTTTACCAAAGCTTCTTTAGCAGCAAAACGTTTAGCATAATGCGCTGCCTCGCTAAATTGCGAAGATGCCGCGCACCTTTCAGCATTTGTAAATAATTTAGTTATAAATACCTGGTTATATCGCAGCAAAAGCCCAGAAATACGACGTATATCTACTATATCGCTGCCTATGCCGATAATCATTTTTTAATTTCCTGTAAATAAAATTTTCTATACTTTTCAAAAATCTTCTGCTATAAGATCCATAACATTTATCTTACACATTTTAAAGGTCTGTCTTCATGCAAGCCGTCGCTTCCTCTGCTAATCAACGCGTCATGTCAATAATATTGGTTATTTGTGCTGGACACTTCATCAATGATGCTATGCAATCTTTACTACCATCTATTTATCCTATTTTGCACGATAAATACGCCTTAAGCTTCTTACAGGTAGGTTTAATCACCGCAACCTACCAAATCACTGGCTCATTATTGCAGCCAATTGTTGGGTTTTATGGCGATAAAACTGCCATGCCTATAGCGTTACCAATATCATTTGTTTTCTCTCTACTTGGCATTCTGAGTCTAGCCTTTGCACAGAATTATAGCTTATTTATCTTAGGCTCAGCCTTGTTGGGCCTTGGATCCTCGCTATTTCATCCAGAAGCCGCGCGCGTTACCCGCACAGCATCTGGCGGTCGCTATGGCTTTGCACAATCTGTATTCCAAATAGGCGGCAATACTGGCACAGCTGTTGGCCCATTAATAGCCGCTTTATTTATTTCACGCCAACAGCAATTAGTTTGGATAGCGCCTTTTGCTGTAATTGGGGCCATGTTATTGAAATATGCTAGTAATTGGTATATCGGGCAATTAAAGCAAAAAACAAAGCGTACCGAAACTACGGCCACACACACACTTAGCAAATCTGCTATAGCCACCAGCCTGGCGATACTTATAGGCCTAATGTTTGCGAAATATGTTTATTTGAGCACTTTTCAAAATTATTATACGCTTTATGTAATAGAAAAATTTGGAGTAAGCGTAAAACAAGCCCAGTTGATGTTATTTTTATTCCTTAGTGGCGTAGCTATTGGTACTATCTTTGGCGGTCCTATAGGGGATAAAATAGGAGCTAGAGTAGTTATATGGATCTCGATATTGGGTGTATTGCCATTTACTCTTATACTGCCTTTTGTTGGGCTAATTCCTACAGCAATTCTATCGGTAATAATAGGAGCGATATTAGCTTCTGCTTTTCCTGCTATTGTAGTATATGCACAAGAATTAATACCTGGCAAAGTTGGTACTATAGGCGGGGCCATGTACGGACTTTCCTTCGGCATAGCTGCGCTTTCTTCGGCTGTTATGGGATATATCGGAGACTATATTGGCTTGCATAAGCTCTTTATCTTATGCTCATTTTTACCGATATTGGGTATATTAGCTATATTTTTACCAAATTTCGAAGATAAAAATATAATAACCTAAGCTCTGAGGCATAGCTATTCGGTAGAATCGCTGCTAATATTATCGCAGCTTTTCTACCGAAATCATAACACGCTAATTATACCTGCTTCCCGGTTTAACCGGAGGAATTGCAGCAAGCTCTGCTGGTAACTCATCAGCCGAATAAGATGGAACATTGTAGCTACATAGAGAAATCAATGGCACCCCCACATCCACAGCACCAGCAGAACGATCTATAATACATGCAGCGGCCAAAACTTTTGCTCCAGCAGCCAGCATAGCTGCAATAGTTTCTTTTATAGACAACCCCGTAGTCACTATATCTTCTATTATAACTATTTTAGCGCCCGGCTTTATATCAAAACGCTTTAAACAAAATTGTCCGTTTACACGTTCAACCCAGATAGCTGGTAGATGCATATGTCGTGATGTTTCATAAGCAGGTATAAGACCGCCAATGGCCGGACCAACTAAATAATCTATAGGCTGCGCAATTTCAGCTTTTATTTTTGCTGCTAAACCCTGGCAAAGCTGCTCGGTTAAATCAGCATGCATAAACACTTTTGCCTTTTGCATATAGGTAGCACTTCTACGACCAGAGGTAAGTATAAAATGTCCTTCTAGTATCGCTCCTGCTTTACTAAATATTGCTAAAACATCTTCGCTATTCATAAAATTCCTTTATCTAATCATAAAGTCGCAACGCCTTACTAACTAAAGGCTCATCTTTTATTTGCGACAAAACACGTTTTAATTGCTTGCCATTCCAAACTTCTACAATAAATTCAATTTTCCCTATATCAGCCTGTGCATCAACTATCTTTACGTCTTTAACGTTTACGTCATTAGCGGCGATAATTGCCATTATCTTATTAAGCGCGCCTGGCGTATTGGCGACATAAACACAAATATGCGCCCTATATCGCTCACACGGCAATTCGTCAGACCAAACAATATCAATTACTTGCCCATCTTGGTAAGATTGGTGAGGTAATTTTGCTTTTATCGGATAAATTACCATTTCTTTTGTAGCTTTATCAAGTAAACCTATAATTTTATCGCCAGGCACAATTCCCTTTGCAGCATAACTAACTTTGATGTCATTGTTAATGCCGTAAATAGGATAATCCTTACCATGCAGATATAACTGCGAAGGTTTACGTTGCGCCCTTCGCTTTTTGATCTTACGCAAACGAATAAAAGATAAATTAGCAAGCTTGGGTAAGCTACGCCATGCAAATTTAAGCCTTGGGCGTTTTTTAGCAGGCACAGACACCAAGCCCGCCAACGCGGTTGGATAAAGAGCTGTAAATATATCTCTACTTTTCAGCTCATCACGTCCCACGGCCGCCAGTAAGCTATTAATGTCCTTATAAGAAAATTGTTCTAATAATTTATGCAAAGATTCTTTAACAAAAGAATGCTTATATTTCTTAAAATATCGTGTTAATTTTATATAACCTATAGTACAATATTTCTCGTAAGCAGCGTTTTTTGTCGCTTTACGAATAGCGCTACGAGCTTTAGCTGTACGCACAAATTGCTCATAAACTAGATAAGTTTTTGCATCTGGCTCACATAAAATTTCTACTTCATCACCATTCTGCAGCTCCGTAACAAGCGAAACCACTCGTCCATTAATTTTAGCCCCAGCACAACTATTGCCTACATCGGTATGTACAGCATAAGCAAAGTCTAAAACTGTAGCACCCAACGGCAATATAACTAACTTACCTCTAGGCGTAAAACAAAATACCTGATCTTGAAACAGCTCCAATTTGGTATGTTCTAAAAATTCCTCAGGCCCTTCGCCCTCATTCAAAAGCTCAATAGTTTTGCGCAACCAAGCATAAGCTTTGGTATTGCCTATTTTACCTAGCTCGGCAAAAACATCTTGCCCTTTATAACTAGCATAAGCTGCTATACCATACTCTGCTATCTCATCCATATCATCAGTACGAATCTGTAACTCTATACGCTGCCCCAAATGGCTTATTACTGTAGTATGTATCGACTGGTAATCATTTTGCTTTGGCGTTGAGATATAGTCCTTAAACCGCCCAGGCACCATGGTCCACCTAGTATGAATCAACCCCAATACCTGGTAGCAAGCTATAATATCTGGTACAATTACACGAAAGCCAAAAATATCCGAGAGCTCTTCAAATTTTAGCCCTTTGGTTTCCATTTTATGAAAAATAGCATATGGCTTTTTCATACGCCGCTTAATAATGGCTGTCACTTTATGCTGTGTAAATAAGGATTGTAACTCATTTCCTATAATTTCTAGTAAATTCTTATTTTCGCTAGAAATTTTATCCAACCTAGTTTTTATTACATGATAGGCTTTATCATTCAGGTAACAAAAAGACAAATCCTCTAGCTCTTCACGAATATCCTGCATACCCATACGACCAGCTAGAGGGGCATAAATATCTAATGTTTCTTGCGCAATATTATGCTGACGCTGCGGCGATAACGCAGCCAAGGTACGCATATTATGCAGACGGTCAGCCAACTTAACCAATAAAACACGTATATCCTTGGCAATAGCCAAAAGAAGTTTTCGTAAATTTTCTGCCTGTATAGCTTTTTTAGAAATCAGGTCTAGCTTTTTTAAATGCGTCAAGCCCTCAACCAAGTCAGCTATCTCTTGGCCAAAAAGCTCTTCGAGCTCTGCCTTAGTAGCTGTAGTATCTTCTATAGTATCATGCAATAAGGCAACAGCTATGGTTGCTTCGTCTAAACGCAATTGTGTTAAAATAAGCGCAACAGCTATGGGGTGAGAAAAATAAGCCTCACCACTTGCGCGCACCTGATGCTTGTGCTTTTCCTTGGCGTAATTATAGGCTTTAACTAAAAGATCTGAGTTTACATGTGACTTATAAAAACCTATACGTTCTATAAGTTGTTCTACAGGAATCATAAACTCTATTCACCTAATATTTGCAAATAGAATAATTGAGCTAAACTTCCTCAGTCTTTTCTGGCGGCACCAATTTTTCTATTTTTTCCAATAACTCTTCTTCGGACAACGCATCAAAGCTCTTAACTTGCTCAGAAGCCGCAGTGCTAGATTGCCCTTCCAACAATTGATAGCCATATAATTTTGGCTCATCAACATCAACATGCTTTTGCAAGGAATGTATCAAATCTTCTTTCAATGAAGTTGGCATTACTGTTTCGGCTGCTATTTCACGCAAAGCTATAACTGGGTTTTTATCCCCGTTTCTATCAAGCGTTAAAAGAGCACCTTTAGACAATTGCTTTGCCCTATGTGCAGCCAACAACACTAAATCAAACCGATTATCAACTTTATCTATACAGTTTTCAACGGTTACGCGGGCCATAGACACCTCTTTTAAGAATATTGACTTGTTACTTGCCACTATATTACATGTTAAAGCTATATACAAGTTTTATTATCTTGTCCAAGCAAAAAAATCATGCTAGCGTTAGCAAATGAACCAGAATGTAATATTTGATAAGTTTGAGCCGCCCACCAATTGTGAAATATGCCCACGGCTATCTCAATTTCGTTTAGAAAATCGGCAACAAGAACCAACTTGGCATAATCAACCGGTAGCCCCGTTTTACCCTACAGATAACGCTGCAAATACAGAATTATTAATAATCGGGCTGGCCCCTGGTTTACGCGGCGCAAACCGTACAGGGCGACCATTTACAGCAGATTATGCTGGTGATTTACTATATAGCACTTTAAAACTCTATGGCCTTGCTAAAGGTGAGTATGAAGCTAAGGTTAACGATAGCCTAGAGCTAATAAAAACAGCAATTGTTAATTCGGTACGCTGTGTTCCACCGCTTAACAAACCGCTTGGGGCAGAGATAAATAACTGCCGGCAATTTTTTGCACCAATAATTTTTGCCCTGCCAAAACTAAAAGCCATCTTGACCTTAGGGTCAATAGCACATAACTCAACATTAAGAGCCCTAGGGCTAAAAACTAGTCTTTACCCATTTGGGCATAATAGAAAATACCAAATAAAAACAAAAAAATCTCTATATCTTTTTTCTAGTTATCACTGCTCGCGCTATAACACAAATACAGGCAGATTAACCGAAGAAATGTTTCATCGACTATTTGAAAACATTAAACAAACCGTAGAATTAAGCTAAGCTTTTTAATAACCTGGCCTTTTCCCGCCCCCAATCGCGTTTCTTTTCTGTTTCGCGCTTGTCATATAGCTTTTTACCCTTAGCCAAAGCAATTTCAAGTTTCACACGCCCCCTTTGATTAAAATAGAGCTTAAGCGGCACTATAGTCATACCCTCCCGCGTTACAGAAATAAATAAGCGCTTTAATTCTCGCTTAGCCAATAAAAGCTTACGCAAACGGCGATTGTCGTGATTAAATCTATTGCCAGCTTCATAATCGCTAATATAAGAATTTATAAGCCACAATTCGCCAGCTTCAAAAGCAGCATAAGATTCGGCAATATTGCCCTTAGCTTCTCTCAAAGCCTTAACCTCAGTACCTTTTAACTCTATCCCTGCTTCTATCGGATCAGCTATTTCATAATTAAAACGCGCCTTGCGATTTTCTGCTATAATCTTTTTTTGTGCCATTTTTTAAAAAAGTCCTGCATGCTCCATACCAGCTCGTATATCACGCTTTGTTTGCTCTGTTAAGGGGACCATAGGCAAGCGCACATGCGGCTGAACTAAACCCAATAAATGAACAGCATATTTTATACCTGTTGGATTAGGCTCTACAAACAAAGCATTATTTAAAGGCGCTAAAAGATCATTAATTTGCAAAGCCTGCTTATAATCCCCGGCCGCACAAGCTTCTTGCAAAAGCGAACAAAGCTTAGGCGCCACATTAGACGTTACCGAAACACAGCCAATTCCGCCTTGCGCGTTAAACGCAAGCGCTGTGCAATCATTACCGCTAAATTGCTTAAAATTTGGCCCACAAACTATGCGCTGACTAACAGCTCGCTCTAGATTTCCTGTAGCATCCTTTACGCCAATTATATTACTATACTCAAAGTGCAAAGCTCGCATGGTTTGCTCATTCATATCAATAACAGAGCGCCCAGGAATATTATAAATCAACACAGGAATGGTTATAGCTCTTGCAATAGCCCCGTAATGCTCTAATAAGCCTTGTTGATTTGGCTTATTATAATATGGTGTAACTACCAATACACCATCAGCGCCATTATCTTGCGCATATTGCGCCAAAGCAACTGCCTCACGCGTGCTATTTGAACCAGTACCCGCTATTACTGGCACACGCCCATTAACTATCTCGACACAGCGCTTAATTATTAATCTATGCTCTTCGTGGCTAAGTGTTGGAGATTCTCCAGTAGTACCAGTGGGTACTAAACCATGGATATTCTGACTAATTTGCCATTCTATTAGCTTTTCAAAAGCATTGACATCCAACTCCCCATCTTCTTGGAAAGGCGTTATAAGGGCGGTTAAAGCTCCTTTTACCATCGTTTAGCTCCATATTGTACACATATTCATACACCAACAGTAGCAAACAACATAAATATTCTATCAGTAATTTATTTTGTTGCTATACTAGCCCAGTATAATATATAAGACTAACAATGTCATATAAAATACTGTTGGTAATATTTTTTATAATGCGTTTGTTTTACTGTCCAATAATTTTCTATATAACAGCAAATATCTATCTGTCTACAGCCTACGCTACACCGTTAGCAAACTTAAAAACTGGCCTTGCCGCCATAAAAGCGCAAGATATAGTTAAGGCAATAATTATACAAAATACGCTACCTAAAAATTCCATTGAAGCAAAACTAATGCTTTGGGCCATGGCAACAAGCGAATTAAAAAATACGCCCAGCCAACTTATTAAACTAGCGCTACAGGAATTAAAAACATGGCCAGCGCAAAATAAAATGAAAGCGAATTTTGAAAAAGCCTTGTATGCAGAGCTATCGCAACACAATTCTACCATGAGTCTAAAAATCAATAATGCACAAGCCAGCGATATTTTAAAATTCTTCCAAGAAAAAACCCCACTAACCCCAGAAGGCATGGCCCTGCTAGTAGCAAGCGCCACCTATAAGCACCAACCCCAGGTCGCCTATAGCAAATTGGCAAATTATTGGTATACCACACCTTTTTGCACACCAATACAAAAATTGATATTAGCCAATGGCGGGAAGCTATTAAGCTCTATAGACCATTTGAAACGTCTGCGTATGCTATTGCTTACACGCCATTTTGAAGAAGCGAAGCAATTAGCGCCCCTAGCCTATGCAGCGCCTATAACTAGCGCTTTTATCGCCGTAGCCAAAAATAACAAAAACAGCCTGGAAATTCTTAAAAAAATACCAAAAAAATGGCAAACTGGTACGCTATATCAATATGCTTATATAGAATATCTAAGACACAACCACAGCTACCAACTTGCCGCAGAGCGACTAAATCATCTACCGCAAACAAATGCTTTTCTAGTATATCCTACTACTTGGTGGCACCTGCGCATGGCCCTAAGCTGGGAATTGCTGGATGCAGGCAACCCAAAATTAGCATATGAACTTATAAATAAGCCTAGCATAAAAAACACATACCAAGCCGCAGAGCAAGAATTGCGGGCAGGCTGGCTTTGTCTAAGATTTTTAAATAATCCTACCAAGGCTATTGCACATTTTCTGCATGTACTAAACTATGAGAAAGATAAAAAGCACGCAGCTAAAACATATTATTGGCTTGGCAGATGCTATCAAAAATTAGGCAAGCCAAAATTAGCGCAAGCTTATTACCAAAATTCGGCAAAATTTAACACCAATTATTATGGTCAATTAAGTGCAGCAGCCCTAGGCCAAACCAAACTAGCGCTAACTATGCCAAAAGACCCGGCAAATATAAAACTCCCTAGTTTTCAAGCGCAAATCTTAAATAAGCTCAATAAAATAACCGCAATTGACCACAGCAGAATCTGGGCAATAAGCCTGGCTAATAACTTAAATTCGCGCGAGGAAATTATCATATTAATAAAGAAAATGTGTGAATATAAGGATTATTACGCCGCTTTAAAAATAGCTAAAATAGCTGCTGCCCGCCATATGGACATAGGAATTCTTACACATATAACTGGCGCCATACCCTCAGAATTAAAGCTAAAGCCGCAAGACAAAGCCCTGGCCTATGCCATTGCCCGTCAAGAAAGCGAATTTAACCCAAAAGCTGTCTCCAGCGCTGGAGCGCTAGGCCTAATGCAACTAGTGCCGCAAACAGCAAAAGAGATTGCACGTAAAACAGGGCAAAAATTCTCGCTCGAAAAACTTACAAGCAGCGCATCCTACAACATTAAACTAGGGCTCAATTTTCTACAACAACAAATAAACAATTTCAACGGTTCTTATCTACTAACCTTTGCCGCTTATAACGCAGGCCCGCACCGCACTGCCCAATGGGTCGCGCGCTATGGCGACCCGCGCAAAATGAATCTTTATCAAGAAATAGATTGGGTTGAACGAATACCCTACTCGGAAACACGTAATTATGTAATGCGCGTGCTAGAAAATTACGAAATTTATAAAACAAAACTAATAGGCCGCATGGACATCGTCAGCGACCTCAAAGGCAGGCCAACACACCAGCCAAAAATTGGCGGAGAGGATGGGATTCGAACCCATGAGAGCCTTTTGAGCCCTACTCCCTTAGCAGGGGAGCGCCTTCGACCACTCGGCCACCTCTCCTAGATTATTCAAACATTTATTACAGAACAACCCTATTGTCAAATAATATTTTTGATGGCTAAAAGCTATGCTCGACAGCAAGAGTGACTTTTTTGCAACAGAATAAACTATTTTACAATTAGCTATTGCATCCCTGAATCAGATGGGTATTCTGACATCACATTAAAGAAGATTGATTTATTGTTAATTTCTTTGGTATGGTAACTAATGTGTAAATTTTGACTGGAGGTCAAATTATGAATATCAAAAGTATATTGCTGAGCACCACAGCAACGCTACTTCTAACAATCGCCTCGGCATCTGCACAAGCAGAAAAAACTGAGCAGTCGGCTAACAAACAGCAAGCTGTGCATCATGCAGAAAAAACAAAGCATGAAGCAAAGGCAAAGCATAAGGCAAAAACTGTAGAGCATCACAAAAAGAAAGCTGCAGTAAATAAGCCAGTTAAAAAGGTAATAGTAAAAGCGCCTGTAGTGGCAAACACTGTTTTACGCTCTTGCAATGCATTTGGTCCTGGATATTTCACAATTCCTGGCACATCAACTTGCCTAAAGTTTAATGGCCGTCTTCTAGGTGACCTTATGCTAGGCAGCACTTTGAATGCAGATTATTTCACAACATTCAAAACTAACACCGACGCAAGAGCAGGCATAAGCTTTCAAGGCCGTCTTGGCGCATCTACCATGACAGCAACTTCTCTAGGCAGATTACATACCTATGCAGAACTTCGCGGTGGTTATGGTAGCGGTTTGGGCTTTATTGGCCTTGCTGATCAAGAAAAACGCGAAGCAGAATCAAATGGCGTTAAGGTTCACTTCGCATATGCTGAAATCGGTGGCGTTCGCTTTGGTATTGATGAATCGATCTTTAATACTTGGACAGGCGTTTTCGGTGCAGTAGAAAATAACACCATACTTAACCCACTAGTTGGCACAGTAATGGGCACAGTGAATTATACATTCAATGCTAAAAACGGTGTATCTGCTATAATCGGCGCAGAAACTTACAACAAAGCTGTTGACGGTTTCCAAAGAGATGGCATACACAAAGTGACAGATACACGTCGTAAAGGTGAAGATCTTAACCTAGTTGCTGGTGTAAAATACGCGCAAGGTTGGGGTGACATCATTGCCGCTGCAGCTTATGACGGCCATTACGAAAGTCTTTCTGGACGTCTACGCGTAGATGGCAAGATCAATGACAGAATGACCCTATGGGCAATGGCTTCTGTAAAGAATCTGAAAGATGCGCATATTACTAATATTAAGCCTGATGGAACCGCAGACACTAGCGAGCTAGGTAAGCTGCTAGGCAAGGAATATTTCCTACGTAATAGCGTAAGAAGCCCTTATGCAGATTGGGATGGCAGATGGCAAGGTTTAGTAGGTGCTACCTATAAAATGACCCCGAAGGCTGACATCAATGGCCAGCTTGGCTTTACATCTGTAAATACTGTTGCTGCTTCTGCAAACATTGAATACAGGCTAGCAAATGGTTTCGTAATCGTACCAGAACTTTCTTATGTTGCTTGGCATGACAATTCATCATGGACTGTTGGCACAACTGCCCCAAGAACGAATTTCTTGAAAGGCAAACATGAAATTCAGGCATTACTACATGTAGGCTACAAATTCTAATATCAACTTTAACTATACTCTTGAGCCCGGCGTTTAGTCGGGCTTTTTTTATATAATATCCTTTACGTGCAGATTTAATTATTATACTATATTAGATAAATATTATTCCAGAACTGCTTAAACAGGGTATAAAAATGCACGAAACCACCCTAACAGCTAGCGATAACCTAACAGTTAGCACTGGCCCTTTCCCTTCTTCAAAAAAACTATATATTAGCGGGCAACTATTCCCAGATATAAAGGTTCCGGCACGAGAAGTCACATTAGCCGAAACAGCGCCCGTACCAGAGCTGTTATTATATGACACTTCCGGAGCATATAGCGACGAGCACACCGCAATAGACATAGAAAAAGGCCTAAGCCCAGCCTTTGTTAGCTGGCCAGAGCTCGATAATGTCTGCGAACAATATAAGGGACGCGAAATACGTGCAGAAGATAATGGCTTTGTAAATGGCGCCTTGGCTACCCCGCTGTTTCCAGTAAAAAAACTGGCACAAAGAGCAAAAAACGGCAAAGCTATTACCCAAATGGCCTATGCAAAAGCTGGTATAATAACACCCTTAATGGAATATGTAGCCCTGCGCGAAAATTGCTCTATTTCAGAAAAAGAACAATTCGTAAGCCCAGAATTTGTGCGCAAAGCCATAGCAGAAGGCCGCGCTATAATACCACGCAATATCAATCATCCCGAATGCGAGCCCATGATAATAGGCAGCGACTTTCGCGTTAAGATAAACGCGAATATAGGCAATTCTGCTGTTACCTCCAGCATGACAGAAGAAGTAGAAAAAATGGTCTGGGCAACTCGCTGGGGAGCGGATACAGTTATGGACTTGTCCACTGGCCGCAACATACATAATATAAGAGAGTGGATTTTGCGCAATTCGCCTGTTCCGATTGGTACAGTACCAATTTATCAAGCTCTTGAAAAAGTCCATGGCATCGCTGAAAATTTAACTTGGGAGGTTTTTCGCGATACTTTAATTGAACAAGCAGAACAAGGTGTAGATTACTTTACCATTCACGCTGGCCTTCGCCTACCATATATTCCACTAACTATAGGTCGAGTTACTGGCATAGTTTCACGCGGGGGCTCTATTATCGCCAAATGGTGCTTGCACCACCATAAAGAAAATTTTCTGTATGAACATTTCGAAGAAATCTGTGAGATCGCTAAAATTTACGATGTTTCGCTTTCGCTGGGCGACGGTTTACGCCCTGGCTCCATAGCAGACGCAAATGACGAGGCGCAATTTGCAGAGCTACGCACATTAGGCGAGCTTACAAAAATAGCGTGGCAACATGATGTACAAGTAATGATAGAGGGCCCGGGCCATGTGCCAATGCACAAAATAAAAGAAAATATGGAAGAACAAATTAAACATTGCCATAATGCCCCCTTTTATACCCTAGGCCCCCTTACTACAGATATCGCACCAGGCTATGACCATATTACCTCCGCCATTGGCGCCGCCATGATAGGCTGGTTTGGTACAGCTATGCTATGTTATGTTACACCAAAAGAGCATCTAGGCCTGCCAGACAAAAATGACGTAAAAACCGGCGTTATAACTTATAAAATCGCAGCCCATGCTGCAGATTTGGCCAAAGGGCTGCCCTACGCACAAAAACGCGATGACGCTTTATCTAGCGCTAGGTTTGACTTCCGCTGGCACGACCAATTTAATCTTTCTTTAGACCCAGAAACAGCACGTAAATTTCACGATGAGACTTTGCCAAAAGAGGCGCATAAAGTAGCACATTTCTGTTCTATGTGCGGTCCCAAATTCTGCTCTATGCGTATATCGCATGATATAAAAGACAGTGCAGCAGCGCAAGCAAAAGCCGAAGGCATGGCCAACATGGCGCAAAAATACCAAGCAGGCGGAGATTTATACATAAAAAAAGAAAGCTAATGCAAAAAATACTCATCCAAGGTGGTGGCATTGCAGCTTTGGTCGCTAGCTGGGAATTAATAAAAAAACAAAAATATATCCTAGATATAGCAGCACCAAGCGCAGCGCCTGTTGGCTCGGCAAGCTGGTATGCTGGCGGCATGTTGGCACCCTATTGCGAAAGAGAAAGTAGTGAAGCATTAATACAAAACGCTGGTGTTAAAGCCATTGAGTGGTGGCAAGAAAACTTTCCTAATTTGGTAAATAAAACTGGCACATTAGTTTTAGCAACCAGTAGAGATCAAAGCGAATTAGAGCGTTTTGCTGCGCAAACAGAACATTATAGCTATTTAAATAGCCAAGAAATCGCTATTTTAGAACCAGATTTAGCTGGCAGGTTTGATACAGCCCTATTCTATAAAGACGAGGCATATTTAAACCCTAGGCAAATTTTAATGCATTTAAAAGAGCAATTAGCAAATAAAGGCGCAAATTTTATAAATCCTTTTGCGCAACAAATAGACGAAAGTAAATATAGCTATATTATAAGCGCGACTGGCATAGATGCTAAAAATGACCTTACGCAGTTGCGCGGCGTACGCGGCGAAATGTTGTTATTAAAATGCGAGGATATAAAGCTTTCTCGCAGCATCAGATTGCTGCATCCACGCATACCGCTGTATATAGTGCCGCGGCCCAACGGTGAATTTATGATAGGTGCCACAATGATTGAAAGCGATAGTAGCGCTCCTATAACAGCGCGCTCTATGATGGAGTTACTAAGCGCAGCTTATGCGCTGCACCCCGCTTTTGGCAATGCTACTATACTAGAATCTAGTGTCGGCGTACGTGCCGCTTTTCCTGACAATTTACCCCGCATTGATGCATCTGGCAAATATATATCCATAAACGGTCTCTATAGGCATGGCTATTTAATAAGCCCCTATCTAGCCCAACAATTAGTGCAATTGCTACAGTAAGGAGTTTATTAATGGAGCTAATTATTAATGGCGAAAAAACCAACAGCCAAGCAAATAACTTAGAAGAATTATTGATAGAGCTGGACTATACACAACCATGGTTTGCTACTGCTGTAAATAGCGAATTAGTACCAGCGGATAAACGTCAGAAATATTTATTAAAAGATAATGACGCTATTGAGATTTTGACCCCCATGCAAGGTGGATGACTATGCTAAAGCTTTATAATAAAACTTTTCGCTCTAGATTTTTATTAGGTACAGCACAATATCCTTCATTAACAGTTTTGCAAAAAGCTATCCTAGAGGCAGAAGCCGAAATTATAACCGTTTCTATAAGGCGCGAAATGGCAAGCGGCAAACAAAGCGGAAGCTTTTGGCAATTTTTGCAAGATATGCAGCTAACCATATTACCAAATACCGCTGGTTGCTATAGCGTAAAAGAAGCCGTAACTACGGCCCTATGCGCACGCGAAATTTTTAAAACCAACTGGATAAAATTAGAACTAATAGCAAATGAAGATAGCCTACAGCCAAATGTATTTGAACTGGTTGAAGCTGCCGCTATACTTATCAAAGAAGGGTTTCAAGTTTTTCCCTATACCACCGAAGACCTGGTGGTAGCACAAAAATTACGCTCTATGGGCTGCAAAGTTATAATGCCGTGGTGCGCCCCTATAGGTTCTGCACGCGGTATAGAAAATAACTATAAATTAAGGTCGTTGCGAAACTATTTGCCAGATACGACGCTAATAATTGACGCTGGCCTTGGCCGGCCATCCCATGCAACCAAAGCTATGGAGCTAGGCTATGATGCTGTTTTACTGAATACAGCAGTAGCAAAAGCAGCAAACCCAGAGCTAATGGCAAAAGCGTTTAAATTAGCTGTACAAGCAGGCCGACTGGGCTACCAATCTGGCTTATTATCCCCTCGAGACATGGCTTTTCCCTCTACCCCTAATTTAGGCTTAGCAAATTTTGAATAAACAAATATTAGACCCCTTTTACCTCATAACAGATAATAATTCTTTATTAGAGCAGCTAATTCCGCTAGGAATAAAGCTGGTGCAATTACGCATAAAAAACGCCTCGGCAGCAACATTGCAACAAAATATAATAAGCGCCAAAAATCTCTGCAATAAATATAATTGCCAATTAATTATCAATGATCACTGGCAATTGGCGCTAGAAGCAGGCTGTGATTTTATACATCTTGGTCAAGAAGATTTAGCTAACTGCGATATTGCTGCTATAGCACGATCTGGAATAAAGCTCGGCGTAAGCACCCATAGCAAACAGGAATTACAAATTGCTCTATCGCTAAAAACTAAAGGAGTAAATCTGGCCTATATAGCACTCGGGCCAGTTTATGAAACAAAATTAAAAAAAATGCCTTGGCCACCACAAGGCATAGAAAAACTAACCATTTGGAAAAAAACTATAGGCAACCTACCATTAGTAGCTATTGGTGGCTTTACCCCACAACGCGCCCTACTAGCACTACAGGCGGGAGCAGATAGTATAGCTGTGGTTACAGATATTTCGCTGCATAGCGACCCCAAAGGCCGGACGTTAGAATGGCTAAACACAACTGAAAATTGGCGCAAATAATGAAAAAAAAATGCGCCTTAGTAATTGCTGGAACAGACCCAACTGGCGGCGCTGGCATAGTACGGGACATAGCAGCATTAGAATTTTTTAAAGTAAAGTCAGCCATAGCCCTAACTGCTATTAACGTACAAGATAATTATAGCGTGCAACATATTGAACTAACCCAACCAGATTTACTTTCTGCGCAAATCGATTGTGCTAGGCAGGCACAAAAGATAGCGGCTATAAAAATTGGCATGATCGGTTCTATAGAGAATGTTAAACTTATCGAGCAAAAGATTCAAAACCTAACTATACCCATTGTGCTAGACCCTGTGATAAAATCTAGCTCTGGCTATATGTTAAGCCAACCAAATATGGTCAACTCGATAAGTCAGCTATTGCTAAACAAAATTAGTCTTTTAACACCTAATCTACCAGAGCTAAGCCTTTTCGTACAAGAAAAAGAAGCAACAACTATAGAACAAGCAATTATACAAGGCAAAAAATTAATGCAAACAACAAAGCTGAACGCACTATTGATAAAAGGTGGGCACGCTGCGTCTTGTGTTGAGGCTATTGATATTTTATTAACCCGAAATAACGCTCCGCGATATTTTAAGCAAAAATTTCTGCCTCAACAAATGCGCGGTACTGGCTGCGCCCTTTCCAGTGCAATTACTGCGTTACTAGCCAAAGACTACGATTTGACACGCGCTGTAAAGCTAGCAAAAGGCTACGTCTATAAACTTATAAAAGACTAAGCTGCATCTATCCGTTGCCAAAAACGTATGTCGCCACAGCTAGCAATAAATTTTTCAACATCTGCTGCATGATTTACTTCCATAAAGCCATCATCCATCCGCGCAGAAAGATCCAATTTGGCAAAAAATGGCTTAGATGCATCATTATAGCCAATGAATTTATAGTGGGCATATGCATCATTTATAAAATCACGAATCGCTGGCTTTTTTACCATCGCAGTAATCTGGGGTTCCGCTATTAACAGCAAAATAGCGTCAAACAACACACTAGGTGCGCCATCTATCTGGTGATGTACGTTAACTTTTTTCCCATCTTTATCAACAATACCGCCTACTTTCATAGCAATACGCTCAATATTAACTTCATGCTTTTTTGCAATATGTTCTATAGTTTGCAATAAACTGCTGTCTATAGCATCGCTTAACAACACACCAATTTTTCGCCCCTTGAAAGCCTTCGGTCCATTTTTTAAAATACTCAATGCTGGTGAAGGCGGCAAATCGGTACGCGCAGGCACAGCAGTTTCAGCAGGCGCTGGCAAAGACTCAAGACCTATATTATCGGCTACGCTTTGCGCCAAACTGGTATCAATGTTAAGCAAATGCGCTATCATGGCACGACGAATGTGCAAATGAGCACATTTTGATAATTCAAAACTCAACGCAGCGATAATATGTTTCTGCTCGATTTTAGTTTGACTAATATAAAATTGCCGTGCTTGCGAGTAATGATCGCCAAAACTAGGGCTACGCTCGCGAAGTTTTTTGCCTCCTATTTCTTGTGGAAAAGAATGATAACCTGCTTCTTTTTGTTCACGTGGGCCGCCATCTTTAGCGCCCCAACTATTTGGCTCGTAATTAGCCCGCCCTACAGGAGTGTGAAAGGCCATATGGCCATCTTGTTGAAAATGGTGAAAAGGACATTTCGGGGCGTTGATAGGCAAATGAGTAAAATTTGGACTACCTAAACGTTTTATTTGTGTGTCCAAATAAGAAAAATTCCTACCCTGCAGTAAAGGATCGTCAGAAAAATCAATGCCAGGCACAATATTTTGCGTACAAAAAGCAACTTGTTCTGTTTCAGCAAAAAAATTATCTGGCATACGGTCTAACACCATACGCCCTATTATCTCAACCGGGCACAATTCTTCCGGTATAAGCTTCGTTGGGTCTAAAATATCAAACTCAAATTTTTTAGCCCATTCATCATCAAAAACCTGCACCCCTAGCTCCCATTCAGGATATTGTCCAGTTTTTATACTTTGCCATAAGTCACGGCGATGAAAATCAGGATCGGCACCATTAATTTTTACTGCTTCATTCCAAACAACAGATTGCATGCCTAATTTAGGCTTCCAATGAAATTTAACAAAACTAGATTTATTTTCAACATTGATAAAACGAAAACTATGCACGCCAAACCCTTCAATAAATCGTAAACTACGCGGTATAGCACGATCAGACATAATCCACATCACCATATGCATCGCTTCTGGCGTAAGAGAAATATAGTCCCAAAAATTATCGTGAGCACTCTGGGCCTGAGGAAAATCACGGTCTGGAGCCGCTTTTACAGCATGTATAACGTCTGGAAATTTTATAGCATCTTGTATAAAAAACACTGGCATATTATTGCCGACAAGATCCCAGTTGCCCTCTTTAGTATAAAATTTCACCGCAAAGCCACGTACATCACGCGCTAAATCCATAGAGCCCTTATTACCAGCTACAGTAGAAATACGTGCAAAAACGGGGGTACGTTCACCAACAGTTTGAAACAGGGCGGCTTTTGTTAACTGAGAAATAGACTTTAACGTTTCAAAATAACCGTGCGCTCCAACCCCCCTAGCATGAACAACCCGCTCTGGAATACGTTCATGGTCGAAATGAAAAAGCTTTTCACGAAAATGAAAATCTTCTAAAAGAGTGGGCCCACTAACACCAGCTCGCAAACTATTTTGATTGTCTGAAACCGCAGCGCCCTGCGCTGTAGTTAGCCCAACAAAGCCATCGCCCGCTAGTTGATGCAACTCGCCTGCTTTGCCTTTTTCTGTCTTGGGCTGCTTAATATCTTTGCTCATCTCACTCCCCTTAAATAAATCCAGCTAATTTATTAGCTAGGTCACCAAAAAAACTTTTCAAAAACAAATAACGAGTCTGTTTTAACAATTAACTCGTCCTATGTTATTTTAGTATGTTTGAACATTTAGCAAAGCCAATTTTTAAAAAATTAAAAAACGATTATAAAAATAGCGAAACAGCAGGTCTTGCTTATGCGTGCAGCTTAGCCAAGCAAGCGGGGTTATTTAAAGCATGTTTACCAAAAGCTTATGGAGGACAAGATTTAGCCTTAGCTAATAATGCCGACTATCAAAATGCTTTTGTTCATATGCGGGCCTTGGGCTATGCCAATCCTTCTTTTGGTCGTATTTTTGAAGGTCATTTTAACGCTGTGCAATTGATTGACTGCTATGCTAATCCAGAATTAAAACATAAAATTTTTACTGCCCTAGCAAATAATCAGCTTGTCGGAGTTTGGGCTACTAACGGCGACAAACCACTGCAAGCCCAGCAGCGAGGCCAAAGCCAATACATTCTTGATGGTAACAAAATTTATGCCTCTGGAGCAGATTTATTAGATTTTGCAATAATTACTATAGAAAAAACTAGCCAAACTGGCTTAATGTTAGCAATAATAGATGTAAAAAACAAGGCAAGAGCGCAGATTAAACATTGGCAAGCCAGCGGAATGCGCGCTACAGCCTCAGGCGAATATGACTTTAGCAATATAGTAATAAGCGAACAGGATTTTATAGGCGTAGCTGATGATTATTTTAAAGAGCCATATTTCGACGGCGGGGTTTGGCGTTATTGCGCTATACAATTAGGCTGTGCTGAAGCTATAATAAATGACTGGCAGATAATGCTGCAGCAACGTAATAGAGTTAGGGACCCTATTCAAATCGCGCGTTTAGGCAAAGCAAAAATAGCAGCCCTATCTTGCGCAGCCAGCCTTTCTCAAGCCATAAGACAAATAGAGCAAAGCGCCAACCAAATTTCTGTAGAAACAACTAATCTAGGGGTCGCGGCTGCACTCAGCGCCCGCAAAATAACTGAAAATAGCTGTCTTTATATATTAAATCTTTGTGAAAAGGCTCTGGGAGTACAAGCTTTTTTAACCTCGTATGAAATTGAACAAAGACGCCGAGATCTAGGTTTGTTTCTACGCCAAGCCGCCCCAGATCAAAAATTACAAAAAGCAGCCGAGATTTTATTGCAAGCACCGGATTTATGGCTATGGTAACAGCATTTGCTAAAGGTACATTATTAAAAATAGCCGCCGATAACATAAGCATAAGCAGCTTATCTGCCAATGGCCCCATAGTTGTTTTGGCGCCTCATCCAGATGACGAAGCCTTAGGCTGCGGAGCAGCTATAGCAGCAGCAAGCGATATGGCAACAGATATACATATAATATGCCTTACAGATGGCCGAGCCTCACACCAAAATTCCCGCGATTGGTTTCCACAAAGGCTAATTGACACACGCCGCAAAGAATTCATAAAATCCTGTGATATATTAACTAATGGCAAAGCAAAAACCTATTGGTTAAATTATATAGATCAACACAGTCCAAATAACGGCAAAGAACAGCTAAAAGCTGCAGAAACTATAGCAACATTGCTAGCATATACAAATATAAAAGCAATATGGGCTAGTTGGCTTTTTGACCCACATATAGATCACAAAAATACAGCCAAAATCGCTTTATTATTGCAGCAACGTTACCTCAAAAATGCACAGCTTTATTTTTATTCTGTTTGGGGCCGTTTTATCAGGACAAAAGCTCTACAAAATTATAAGTGCTTTACTTTCGACCCCCAGCCCTATCTAGAGCGTAAAAAGGCAGCCAGTTTAGCACATAGAACACAAATGACTGCTTTGATAAATGATGATCCTGACGGCTTTATCATGCAGCAAGAAACGCTTGAACATCTAATCCACAGCCCCGAATATTTCCTGAGCCTTAAAATAATATAATGAAAGACCGCTTTGACTTATTATATGAAAATAGCTTTGATCCGTGGGATTATTTGACTTCTCGCTATGAAGAAGAAAAATATTTAACCAGTCTAAAAACGCTGCCAAAACAAAATTATAATCGCATATTAGAGCTAGGATGTTCAATTGGCGTTTTTACGGACAAACTCGCATCCATGGCAAAGTCTGTCTATGCTATAGACAGCTCCACACTAGCTCTAAAGCGCGCAAAGCATATTTGTAGCAAACATAATAATATCCACTTTATACAAACCAAAATCCCCTATAACATGCCCAAGCTATTATATAAAAAATTTGATTTAATAATTTTGTCAGAATTTCTATATTATCTAACGCCAGAAGAGTTACAAAAGCTTGCCTATTTTATAGCACAATGTCTAACATCTTCTGCCCATTTATTATTAGTAAGCTATAGCTTGCCTATAGACGAGCAAATACAAGGCCCGCAAGCCGCAGAATATTTTTGCAGCTTTTTAGCCGCTACAAATAAAGTTAGCTTTAGACAAGAAATTTATAAACGAAAGAATTATCAAATAAATTTGCTAATTTGCAAAAAACTTTGCAAAAAACTGACTATATTGTAGTATGCTACGCATTATGGTTTTAGCCGCGCATAATAATTTTTCCTTTTCCGATATTGCTGAGATTTTTATCTTAGATAATAATGACTATATAATCGCGCCTCTGCCACAGAATAGATTGCTAGCACCTACGGCTTCCCCAAAGCCTACTCCTATAATAGTAAAAAAGCCAAAAATAACCACGCTCAGTGAATTGAAAAGGATAGTTGCTAGCTCAGAAGAGCTTAATTTAGAAAAAATTGCTAATAATTTATGTTTTTTCACTGCAATGCCTAAGCCGGGCCCCTGCGATATATTAATTTTTAGCGACTATCCAAACAGCACAGAAGATAAAACAGGCGAATTATTTACCGGGAAGCATAGCGAACTTTTGGATAAGATGCTTGACACCGCTGGACTAAAAAATAAAAACATAGCTAAAGCAAATTTAGTTTTTTGGCATCCTTTAGGAGGGGCGGCGCCCTCTGCACAACAAATAAAATTATGCTTACCTTTTGCAGAGCAACTCATTAATCTCTTGCAACCTAAAATATTATTGCTTTTAGGCAGCATAAGCTCTGCTTCATTAGCTAACGCGGCGAAAATGCATACAACAGCCAAAGTTATTACAAGCTACGATGTCAAAAATATTAATACTATAACGCCCAACATGGCCAAGCATTTATGGCAAGCCATATTAAATATAAAAACCAGCTTAACAGAATAGGTGCCAAATGACTAAACGCCCAATTTACTATCTTAGTGACTATAAACCCACCCCCTATTCTATCCCCAAAATAGATTTAGAATTCTATTTAGGTACAGAGCATACTATTGTAAAAGCTAGATTAGAAATACGCACAGAACAACAAAAATTAGTCCCGTTGATTTTAAATGGTGACGATTTAGATTTACAAGCAATAAGCATTAATGGACAGATTATTGATAAATCTGCTTATAGAGCTAGCCCTAATGAATTAGAAATTTTACAAATCCCAGCTACAAATTTCACCTTAGAAATTACCACTAAAATAAACCCAGATAGCAACTTGCAGCTTATGGGACTTTATCGCTCTAATGGCATTTTTTGTACACAATGTGAGGCTGAGGGCTTTAGGCGCATTACCTATTTTTACGACCGCCCAGATGTTTTAAGTGTATATACAGTATATATAGAAGCAGATAAAACCAAATGCCCTATTTTATTATCTAATGGAAATTTAATAGAGACTGGCGATCTAAACGAAAATAGGCATTTTGCCAGATGGCATGACCCCTTTCCTAAACCGTGCTACTTATTTGCTTTGGTGGCTGGTGATTTAGACGTTCTTAAAGACAGCTTTATAACCGCCAGCAAGAAAAAAGTTGACCTGGCTATATATACAGAAAAAGCTAAGACTAGCAGAGCAGCCTTTGCTATGGACTCACTAAAGCGCGCCATGATATGGGATGAAAAACAATTTTCACGTGAATATGATTTAGCTCTGTTCAATATAGTTGCGGTCAGCGATTTTAATATGGGAGCTATGGAAAATAAAGGGCTCAATATTTTTAATGACAAATGCATTTTAGCAGATAAAGAAACTGCCACAGATAGTGACTATGCTGGCGTTGAACGTGTAGTTGCCCACGAATATTTTCATAATTGGACAGGCAATCGTATAACATGTCGCGATTGGTTTCAGCTATGCTTAAAAGAAGGCCTAACAGTTTATAGAGACCAAAGATTCCGCGCGGCAGAGCGCTCCGCCGCGGTACAGCGCATAAATGACGTGCGCCAATTAATAGCTAGCCAATTTTCAGTAGATGCTGGGCCCTTATCTCATCCGGTAAGGCCCAACCAATATAGTGAAATCAATAATTTTTACACCACTACAGTTTATGAAAAAGGCGCAGAGCTCGTACGCATGCTGCACACTATGCTAGGAGAACAACTCTTTCACAAAGCTATGGACCGTTATTTCGAAATTCATGATGGACAGGCCTGTACTGTAGAAGACTTTGTTGCATGTTTCGAACATGTAAGCAACCAAGATCTCAGCCAGTTCATGTTATGGTACTCACAATCTGGAACACCACATATTAAAGCATTAATATCTTTTGAAAACTCTACGCTGAAAATTCAATTAGAGCAAAGTTTGCAACAAGGCACAAATAATCAAAAACTCCAGCCTATGAGCATTCCCATCAATTTTAATTTGCTTAGCCAGCAAGGACAGCTTTTACAACATGGCCTGCTTTTGCTTACTAAAGAAAAGGACAGTTTTGAATTTCATGCTTTAGCAGACATGCCATATGTTTCACTATTATGCGGCTTATCAAGTCCAGTAACCATAGAAAAAAAATATGTAAACGGACATAGCGCAGAGCAAGACCGGCTGTTTTTGATAAAACACGACAAAGATCCAGTAAATATCTGGCATAATTTACAGCAACTAAGTTTAGAAAAACTAGCCGCTATAATAAAAAACTATACAACAAACAATAATGTACACACTTCAGAATTAGATCCGGATATTGCGCAAGCGATGCAAGCTATAGCCAATAATAGCGAGCTAGAGCCAGCTTTAAAAGCTACCTATCTAAGTTTGCCCAGCGAACGAGAAATTGCACAATATCTAAAAGAGAACCTTAATCCCGAGCATATTTACAAAGCCCGTTGTGTCATGCAAGAAAATATAGCAAAAGCTAATATAGAAATCTTTAAAGACATATTAACAAAATTTGCTCCACAGGCCAATTATAGCCCTATCGCAGAAGAGGCTGGCAAACGCGCCCTATATAATATAGCCATATTTTATATTTCATTATACGAAAACTCTCCAACCCGCGCATATGAGCAATATAATAATGCGGATAACTTAACAATGCGTGTTGCAGCTTTAAGTATGCTACTTCATAAATTCCCGAAAGCCGAGAACACCAATCAAGCTCTAAAGGATTTTGAAAATCTATATACAGAAACCCCTTTGGTTATGGATAAGTGGTTTGCATTACAAGCAACGGTAAGCTCGACTGAAAGTCTGGCACAAGTAAAAGCTTTGTGCAAACATGCGGCCTTTTCTTTTAATAACCCAAATAGGGTTAGAGCGCTAATAGGCAGCTTCGCTTACGGTAATCTAGTTAATTTTCATGCAGAAGATGGCGCAGGATATCAATTTGTGAGCAAGATAATATTACAAATTGACCCGCATAATCCGCATTTAGCAGCGAATCTCTTGGGAGCGTTTGGCGATTGGCAAAAATTTGAGCCAAAGCGCTATGCACAGGCCAAAGCTGTATTAGAAAACATGCTTGAAAAACCAACTATTTCAAATGATATAGCAGATATATTATCCCGTATGTTAAAAAAAGAGGCATAAATAATATAAAATTCTTTATTTTCAGCTAGTTATCATAAAAATTAATAATTTATTAAAATAACTCTAGACATAATGAATCAGTTTTGATTCACTCTATGTATAAATTTTAATTTTGGTAGGATTACCTATGATAAATTCTGGCGCACAAAATGTGGCTAAGTCGGCTTATAATAAAACCACTGGGGTTATTAATAAACCAACTGTAGCTTTTTGGCCACATTATCTACACGCCTCTTTATTCAAAATCAGAACCTACACCCATTTTTATGTTATAGGAGCTTTTTGTGTTTTCTTGGTTGCTATAAGCAGTATCTTTCTGGTCCATTTCAAACAAGAAAAAAACAAAAAAGAGCAATATATAAAGGCCCAAATACACGCAACGGCAAATGGTTTGCTGCTGGCCATAAACCAAACTGTTAAAGAAAACAAAAATCTCACATCGGAGCAAGCCAAAGAGTTACTGCAACAGACGTGGGCCAAAAGTCTTCTACCAATACAATCCTCTTTAATCATTGAGATATTATCGCCCAATGGGGCTTTACTAGCCAGTAACGAAAATCTTTTGCCGAATAAAAAAGAACATAAAGCACTTATATATAAAGCAACAACACCCGTGGCCTCTTATAGCGTTCTTACCTATCTTTCCGATGAAGCTGCCCTGGACTTAAAAAAAGAAATATATTGGGCGATATTAGAAATTGCAGCACTATTACTTATCTGCTCTTCTTTACTATACGCTTATTATAAACAATTCCTATACACAAAAAGCTACGAAACTCTCCTACGGGATGCAAACTCTAGATTTTCTGCTGCAATGGACAGCGCTCAATGTGGTATGTGGGACTGGCATTTGGCAACTGGCAGGGTTTTCTGGTCTTCTTCACTTTACACAATGCTAGGGTACAAGCCCCTATCAGGTCCCTTATCTATAGACGCTATTAACGACTTAATCAATGACGAAACAATAGACCTATATGAAATAGCGAATGCCTTATTAAAAAGCAACCTACATGATATAGATCTCAATTTACCTATACGTCATGCACAGGGCCACTGCGTGTGGATACGCTTAAAAGCACAGCTAGACAGTTCTAGCTTGCCCCATCTTATCGGCATGTCTTTTGATATTAGTGACCAATATGAATTAGCTTGCAAAATAGAGCAATCGGATTTACAAACACGCGAAGCTATAGAAAATATAGCTGAGTCTTTTGCTTTGTGGGACAAGGATAATCGCTTGGTTATGTGCAACAGCAAATACCGCAAACACACCGGATTGCCAGAACATTTATTACAGCCCGGCGTGTTACGTACAAATATAGAAACTAAGTCACAAATAGGCCCAACAGCAGCAGAGATTATTTATGAGGCAGATGGGCTAAAGATTTACGAAAGACAGCTAGACACAAATAATTGGGTAAAGGTAAATGACAAAAAAACTAGCGACGGTGGTTTGGTTTCCATAGCTACAGATATATCACAATTTAAACTAAACAATAAACATCTAGAAGAAAAACACCAATCATTACTAGATATAATTCAGCAAATGAAAATCAAAGGTAATGAAAATATTCAGTTAACTAAAAAACTACAAACTGAAAAAGAAAAAGCAGAAAACGCTAATAAAGCAAAGTCAGAATTTTTAGCAAATATGTCCCATGAATTACGCACCCCACTAAATGCAATTATTGGCTTTTCGCAAATGATGCTTTCGGCTACTTTTGGTCCCCTAGCCAATGAGAGGTATCAGGAGTACATAAATGACATACATGCCTCAGGCAAGCATTTGCTAACTTTGATTAATGATATTTTGGACATGTCTAAAATTGAAGCCGGACGCTTTAGCCTAGATTTGCAAAAAGAAGATATAATACCTATAATACAAGAAACACAAAGATTTTTTGCGCCTAATATTAGCGAAAAAGAGCTCAGTGCCGAGCTAAATATGCCAGAAACTTTACCAGCCAACATAGATAAACGTGCAATTAAACAAGTCTTCTTAAATATTTTATCAAATGCAGTGAAATTCAGTTTACCAAAAGGTCAAATAACAATTTCAGCAATACAAAAAAATAATATTGTAGCTATTCAAATAAGCGACAACGGAGTTGGTATTTCTGCTGAAGCATTAGCAAAGTTAGGCAGACCTTTTGAACAAGTAGAAAACCAATTTAGCAAAACTTATGCTGGCTCCGGCCTTGGGTTAGCCATCTCTAAGTCCCTAATTGAACTACATAATGGACAACTAAAAATAGAATCGCAAGAACATAAAGGAACAACTGTTTCTATTTACCTGCCCGCATAAGGTTCACCCTTATTATTTGGAAAAGATAGTACGACCTTAAAGCCATTCCCAGTATTGCTAAGAGCCATAGCGCCATTATGAAAATGCATAACAGCCTTAACTAAATTAAGCCCTATACCTATACCTGGTTGAGTTCTGCTTTTTTCGGCCCGATAAAAACGCTCGCTAAGCTTTTCTAACTCTTGTTCATTCACGCCTTCGCCATTATCTTGTACAATAATCAACAAATTTTCAATGCTATTCGCCATAACCTCCAGCTGCATATCAATTGTAACGCGGCTTGGCTCGGCATTGCTAGTGCCATATTTAATGGCATTGTCAAAAATATTAAACAATGCTTGCGCTACTAGCTCACGATTAAGAAACATCGAATAATCAAATGTTTGCCCCACACTTAGCTCTATACCAGCATTCTGCGCTACGGGAGCGCAAAACTCTATTACATCCAGCAATAAATCTTTTACATTTAAGTAACTCAAAATTTCTGTAGAATTACTTGTTTCTAATCTTGAAACTAATAAAATAGCATTAAAAGTCGTAATAATCTGGTCAACTTGACCTATTATATCGCTAAGAGAGTTTTGATACATAGCTGCAGAAAAATCAGGGCTTTGCGCATGTATCAAAGAAGCCTGAGCTATATTTTTAAGTCGCGTTAGGGGAGTTTTTAGATCATGCGCCACATTATCAGAAATTTCCTTTATCCCGCTATTCAATTTTTCTATTTTTTCTAGCATAACATTTAAATTAACAACTAAACGAGCTAGCTCATCATTACTGCAGGATACGGGTAGTCTTTCCGTCAAATCTCCGGCCATTATGCGTCCACTAGCTTTGGTGATATTATCTATAGTTTTTAATACCCGGCGAGAAACAAAAAACCATATCAAAAATGCCCCGATAAACATCAAAATAAGCGCAGCAAATAAAGCATGAGAAGTTATTTTGATATATTTATCTAAATCATTAAGATCTCGGCCTATAAGCAAGCGAAACCCATTTTGTAAGGTTAGACTAACTGCCATAGCTTTATGCGCGTAATGCTCTGCTTCTTGACCATAATGCAGGTAGCTGTAAGAATGTGTCGGGCCGCGTAGATTATCTGTTTCTACTTGCTCGGCATTTGCTTGTACTATTCGGCCCAAAGGGTCCAATAAAACATATAAAAAAGCACCAGGATGTCGCGATCGCTTATCTATCTCGCGTAATAAAACTTGTAGCCCCTTTTGCTTATATAGATTGGCTAAACTATAGCGCTCTTTTTGCAAACTACTATAGGTTTGCTCTGAAAGCAGAGAAATAGACGAAAACGCCATATAATGCCAAAATAAAATGGCAACCAGCCCAAATAAAAAAAGATAGCATAAACTCAATCGAAAGGCAGTAGTTCTATAAACTCGCATTTAATATATAGCCTTGCCCACGCACAGTGGTTAAAAGTGAAGGAACGCCAGCTTGCTCCATCTTTGTGCGAAGACGTGAAATGTGCACGTCTACCACATTGGTTTGCGGATCAAAATGATAATTCCAGACATTTTCTAAAAGCATAGTCCTGGTTACCAATTGCCCGGCATTACGAAATAAATATTCAAGCAACAAAAATTCACGTGGCTGCAACATTATTTCATTATTCTTATACCAAGCCTTGTGTACTACACGATCTAATGTTAAATCACCAAGCTTTAATAAAGTCTCACTAGCCTGTTGCTTTTTCCTAACGGCTAAAACTTCAACCCGCGCCAATAATTCTGCAAATGCATAAGGCTTACCAAGATAATCATCGCCACCACAGCGCAAGCCTTTTACTTTATCCTCTACTGTGCTTAAGGCAGAAACAATTAAAATAGGCGTATCTATATTATTTTTACGCAATTTACTAATTAAACTCAACCCGTCGCCCATAGGCAAAAGCCGATCTATGATTAAAACATCAAAATTGCTTTTCATAGCTCTTTCATAACCACTTTTGGCATCAAAAGCGGCATACACCTCCAAACCCGCTTCTTGCAAAGCTTGCTGCAGATAATATACCGCTTCTTTATCGTCCTCTATAATTAGAATACGCATATTATGCTAGTTTTTAAGTGGCAAAGCTACAAAGCGATTTTGCTCATTATCTTCTATTTGAAACAATACAGCATTACGCCCAGATTTTTTAGCTAACTCTATAGCTTGACTAAAATCTTTCAGCGTATCCACTTTTTGGTTATTAACAGCTTTCAAAATATCGCCAGAGCGCAATCCTTTATCCGCTGCATCGCTGTCTGCGTCAACATGGATTATCAATAAACCCTTGCCATGTGCATTTTCTCTTAAGCTTAGCCCAAATTGCCGAGCTACAAGATCTTTGCTACCCTCAGCGCTACGCGTAAATACGTGGCGGGTTTTGTCTTTTGGCATTGGCTGCACAGTAATTTTTACTGTTTCTTTCTTCCCCGCGCGCCATAAGCTTAGATCGGCTGTATGTTGTGGAGCAATATCAGCAATTTTTTTTGCTAAATCCCTAGCATCCTTAACAGCAGCACCATTTACGGCTACTATTGCATCACCAGATTTAAGCCCTGCTTTATAAGCCGGGCCATCTTTTGTAGTGTCAGCAATAATCGCGCCATTAGCTGGCACCAAACCTATAGAATCCGCTATTTCCTTAGTAATCGGCTGTATCTGCACGCCTATCCAACCCCGCTCCACAGCGCCTTTTGCTTTTAATTGAGCCACCACACTTTGGGCAGTACTCGAAGGTATAGCAAAGGCTATGCCAACACTACCACCCGAAGGAGAATAAATAGCAGTATTAATACCAACAACGGCACCAGATAAATCAAAAGTAGGGCCACCGGAGTTACCACGGTTTACAGCTGCATCTATTTGTATAAAATCATCATAAGCACTAGCGCCAATATCACGGCCACGTGCAGAAACAATACCCGCAGTTACTGTGCCACCTAAACCAAAGGGGTTACCAACAGCAACCACCCAATCGCCTACTCTTACTTTACTATCATCAGCAAATTTTACAAAAGGGAAAGAGGATTTAGCATCCTCTACTTTTAATAACGCTATATCCGTACGAGAATCGCTGCCAAGTAATTTTGCCTTTAGCTCTTTACCATTATCTAAAATTACAGAAAACGCAGTACCTTCATTCACCACGTGGTAATTAGTAACCACATAACCATCACTCGAAATAAAAAAACCGGAACCTTGCGCTACCAAGTGTAATCGGCCATGTTGGCGCGACTTTTTCATATGAGTAAAATTTTCATCAAAATCTTTAAAAAAACGCTTTATAGGGCTATCATCCGGTAGTGCGTCCATATTAGGAAAATCAAAAAAGCTGGTAAAATCACTTTCATCGCTAGTTTCATCACTGCGCACTTGTACGGAAACTACAGCTGGCTTTATCCGTTCTACCAAATCCGCAAAACCTTGGTGAGCTACTTGCTTCATAGGCACTATAGGTAATAAAGCTGCATTAGAAAAAGAAGGCATAACAACTAGGGCCGTTGCGCTAAAAATTGAAAAAAAACTACTTGCTACTATTGGTTTTCTTAATTTTTTATATAACATAGTATCTCTCCACGAAGTTTATAATATTTACTAACAATAACATAGTATTCTAAGACGCAGTTTTTATGAAACTTTTGTAATAAAACGCAGTCTATAATTTAACTTGCCAAACAAACTAAACACAGCGCCGCATACGCTTATAAAAGCACCCAACCAAATTAGTAATATATTGTAGTTATAAGAAATAGATATAGCTAAATGCTTAGCATTTTCATTTTGTGCAGCTAAATACAGCTGCGAAAAGCCATAATTGCGTAAAGCTATTACAGATATTTGCTGTTTTTGGCGAAAATAACGCCGTTGCTGCAAAGTCAATTGGTATAAAGTTTTTGGCCGATTTTGAGACCGTACGGTAAATATATAATTTGTAGCTTCATAATTGGGCGCCGTACTAAGCGAATAGTCACTATATTTTATCTCAAACGCCCCACCTATAGTATTAAAAATTTTACTTTCACCAATAGCTAAAGTTGTATTCACATGGGAACTAAATACGCTACTAATTATTACACCCAATGCAAGAATCGCTATGCCAAAATGCGCAAATAAAGACGATAAATCAGCTAAACCAAAAACTGCATAAAATTTTATCTTACGCCAAATATTATAGAATTCTATTAGCAGAACCAATAGGCAAAAGCCCAATAATAGCAACCGCAATAACAGAAATAATTCCAAATGCTGTAACAAATAATATATAATTGTGCAGAAAGAAATTGCAGCCACAATATAATATACAGAATGCATAGTACAATATTTGGATAAATTACCAAATGGCATGAGCATTAATAAAAACAGCATAACCGGAAGGCTGATGTATGAATAATAACTAGGTTTAATAAATATATTGACGTTGAACAAAATATTCCAAATTAAAGGGGTAAAGCTAGAAAATAATAAACTAGTAATTAGCACAAGCAGGCCACCAAACAAGCACATAGCTAAAACAGAACTACCAGAAGATAGAAGCTTTATTTTAGGCAATCTAAAATAAAAAATAACTATAGCTGGTAAAATTATAGCCACTATCAGTAATAAAACTGCGATACTATGCAAACTATCTGACACAAAACTATGTACTGAAAATAAAAAATTTGTTCTCGCAAAAAAGGTGCCTATTAAAGCAAGGCTAAAAGCTAAAATAGCAAATCTTATAGACCAGGTAAACTTTTTGGCATGCATACCCCCTAACGCAGCTAACCAAGGCATAAGCGCGTAGTTTTCTACAGGGTCGAAAGACCAATATCCACCCCACCCCAGCTCATAATAAGCCCAGTAAGACCCAGCTATCATAGCCATACTTAAAAAAATCCAAGCAATTTTGCTATATTTCCTTATCACCGCTTCGATAGTAACATCAAGGGGTCTAAACAGCATTACCAACGCCAAAGAAAAGCCTAACGATAACCCACTATAGCCCAAATATAACAAGGGCGGGTGGATGACAAGATTAATATCCTCTAGCAAAGCGCTTGAATCTGTACCTTGTAAAGCAGCGGGATACAAACGCAAAAATGGGTTAGCAAAAAAAATTAAAAACAATAAAAAAAGGACTAAGATTATCGATTGCACTAAAAATACGCCGAGCTTTACCTCCTTTATTAAAGTGTTTTCTGCTAAAGCAAACACTGCACTGTACTGGCTTATAAAAAAACACCATAAAAGCATAGACCCCGAATAGCTTGCCCATAAAGAACCAAGGCGAAATAACAATGGCTTAAGGCTATCAGAACTCTGGGCTATTATAGCTACAGAAAAATCCGAGATATAAAAGCCATATAAAAGCGTAAGACAAGTAAATAACAATAAAATTACGTTCAGGGTAATCGACAAGGAAACAATAGGCAACCAAAATTCGCTACGCATCCTAAGTCCAGCAATACAAAAAACAATTTGCACTATAGTTAAAGCAACAGAGCTACATAAAACAAAATGTCCTATTTCTATCCACATCGCTTATTTTATCGCCCTATAAGTTTCATCATGCTTTGCTAAAATTTGCGTCGCCTCAAAGCCATAGCTACCATCTGGTCTCGAAATAAAATGACCCTGTACGGTAACGCCCTGTCCTTCGCGAAAAAGCGCTGGCAGTTTTCCTTTATACATAACTAAAACAGATTTATCGCCATCTGTAAGCAGAAAAGAAGCCTTACTTGGCGCAAAGCTATTACGCTTTACATATCCCCCTATACGTAGCTGTTTCATTGAATTGTAGTCGCTAAGCGTTAACTGGGATGGCGTTTTAAAAAAACTAATCATATTGTTAAAGGCATATAAAGTGCAGATAATAGCTAAAATACCAGCAATTACAAATATAAGTGGCAAAAATATTTGCTGATACCTGCTTCTATGTCTTATGGAGTACATAATTAAATTACCCGATTTTATATTGCATAATAAAAGCTTTTATTTTGGCTTTTTCTGCTTGCGTTAATTGCGCACTCGTTAAAAATTGCTGCAATATTGCTACCGCTTCTTTGTTTTTTCTGCGCTGGTGCAAAGCTAAGGCCAAATATACCACAGGGTATATGTCATTTGGCGCTAAAGAAGCTGCCTGCTTCAATAATACCATATTTTCTTCACTTATGTAAAAGTCAGTTTTTGCCGCAGCTTGAGCTAACACATAGCCAACTAAAAGCGGCGCCGTTGTTACACCTTGTTTCAAAGCCTTACTATAGTTATCGGCCGCGTCTTGATAATGCTGTGTAGCCAATTGCTGTGTAGCCAGTTTAACAAAATACTGCTTGCCATCGCTAGCGGGGCTAATTAATCCAGGAGAGCCGAGCAAAGCATAAAGCCCAAAAGTTAAACAAACAAAGCTAAACATGCAAACAACTAAAATTCTATAATTAGCTTTTGCATCTACAGAGGGAGAGGCAATCAATGCCCGCAACGAAAGCGTAGATAGCATTAATAAGGATATAGAAAAGCAGATAAAAATTGTAGTTAACCAAAAGAGCATAATAGAGCTATACTGGATTTTTTACAAAAAAACTATAGAAAAACGCCCCCTCTGCCCCATATGGACAACTAATACCCATATTATTATAGATAAATTTGTAAGATGCTATGGCCTAAAAAAAATAAAAATAAAAAATTCAAAAGTCCAGGTAGCGACAAACTTATAGCTATAGATTCACTTATTGATGACAGCTTATTTAAAATAAAGAATTCAACTGCTGTAGCCTGGGGTATCTTGCTTAATACTATAGAGCGATATCGCCTTACTGGTTTTTTGCGTGCTGTAATAGAAATAACAGATGAAGCGCTAACATTTTTGCTTATCTTTACAGCATTATTTACTATTCTTGCCACTTCGATATTACAAATAACCAAAACCGACTGGTATAATAAAGACCATCTTTCGGTTACTTTTTTAGACCGCTATAATAAGCTACTCGGCTCTAGGGGCCCCGTACAATCACAAAATGTCGCTATAGACCAAATGCCGCCTTATGTTGTCAAAGCAGTTTTAGCAACAGAAGATCGTCGTTTTTTCTATCATTACGGCATAGATTTATATGGGCTCAGCAGAGCCTTATCGCAAAATTTGGCGCAAGGCGGCGTAGTACAAGGAGGTTCTACCCTTACACAACAATTGGCTAAAAATATGTTTTTAAGCAATGAGCGTACCCTTGTGCGAAAAGTTAAGGAAGCAGTTTTAGCTTTATGGTTCGAAAGAAATTACGACAAAAAACAAATACTACAAATGTACCTTAATAACGCCTATATGGGTGGCGGTGCCTTTGGCATTAACGCTGCAGCAAAATTCTATTTCGGAAAAGACATAAGACAAGTTAGCTTGGCAGAGGCCGCTATGTTAGCTGGCCTATTTAAAGCGCCAAGTAAATACGCGCCCCACATACATCCAGAAGCAGCCAAAGAACGAGCCGATGTTGTGCTTTCTAATCTGGTAAATAGCGGATTTATGAATGAAAGCGAAATAAAAGAAGCCCGGGCCCACCCAGCACAAGCCATTGTAACCACTCCTTTTACCAGCCCAGATTATTTCTTGGATTATGCCTATGAAAAAATTAAAGAAATGCAGGATAAATTCAATGAACACTCATTAATAGTACAAACAACACTAGACCCAAATATCCAAGAGGCCGCACAGGCGGCTGTACAATATCACCTACAGCAATATGGCAAAAGCTATAATGTAAGCCAAGCCGCAGTGGTAGTATTGTCTAATGACGGTAGTTTGCGGGCGATGATAGGCGGCAAGGACTATGGCGAAAGCCATTTTAACCGCGCAGTGCATGGGGGGCGCCAAGCTGGGTCTGCATTCAAACCCTACGTTTATGCTGTAGTTATGGAGCGCGGCTTAACGCCGGATACAACCATAGTAGACGCACCAATAAATTGGGGCGGCTGGGCACCGCGCAACGACAATGGTAGATTCATAGGGCGTATAAATTTAACCACAGCGCTGGCATATTCGATAAATAGCGTGCCAGTGCGCCTGACTTATGAATTTCTGCATGGCGACACACAGCCGATACGCGATCTGATAAAAAATATGGGTATAAATGCTGATATTCTAGCGCATAAAACCATGGTTTTGGGTACTTCAAATATGACAACCATGGATCAAGCTACGGGCTTTAACGTCTTTGCTAATGGCGGAAGAGCCGGAAATCGCCATTTATTTTTAAAGATTAGTTCCGGTAGTGGTCGTCTATTATGGCTTTATAATGGGCAAGAAAATCCCATGCGCCAGGTAATGAGCGCACAATCGGCCGCTTATATGAACCAAATGATGACGCAAGTGGTAACAAGAGGCTCTGGGCACCGTGCGGCACTAGAAAATATACCAGTTGCTGGAAAAACTGGTACCTCTCAGGCCAATAGAGATGCCTGGTTTGTTGGCTTTACTGGAGATTATACGACAGCCGTATGGATGGGAAATGATAATTATAGCCCAACTAATAGGCTTTTTGGAGGAATTTTACCCGCTATGGTATTCCATACAATTATGGAATATGCTCATAGAAATATCAAATTGCATCCATTATTTGGCGTGGCGCAAAATATTTCTCGCCCTTCAAATGAGCCCAATGAAGATACAATTAACTATGGTAATTTAGGGGTATTATCGCCAGTTTCTACCGACATATTAGAGGATATTAATAAGGCGCTGACGCATGATTAAATATCTTTCAACCGTTATTTGGGCTTCAATTATAGGAATCGCCATAGGCATAGCTAGTTTTTATTTTACTTTGCGCCATTTACCAGCGCTAGAGCATATTAAAATTGGCAATTGGTACAGCACTTCTCCAGGCTTAAGCATTCAGCAAAGCCCATATGAAATTGCGCATCAAACTATAGCTCACAAATTTTCTTTAGAAACTAATGAAGATATTATACTAAGGGCTAAATTTGACGAAAATGGCAAGCGACTAGATGCAGCCTGTGTTTATCAAATAAATGGTCCTTTTCCCCCATCTAGTTTATTTACGCTATACGCGCTAGCTCAGAATGAACGGACTGTAATAACAAATTCTATTGCAACGTTTGAAGCACAAGGAAAATTACCAATAGCCGCTTTATTACCATTCGAACTTAGCTCTAATAATATTATCGCTCCTTACAATAATGATTATACGATATATATATCTTCATTAAACAATCCAATGTCAGGGAATTGGCTTGCTGCTCCTGAAACTGGCAAATTTAGCTTAATCTTGTCTTTATACAACAGCCCCTATCTACGAGCCCGAACGGCTGAAAAACTTAAATTACCGCCGATCCATATGATATCATGCAATAAAAAACTATAAGAGTACGATGCAAAAGAACTTTTTACCAAAATATCTACATACATTTCTTATTGTATTTACAAGCGCTATTATTGCGCACATATGTACCGTACTTTATTTTCAACTTATAAGGCTAAATCCTGCCTATAATCAATTAATACAAACATACCCTAGTGCAAAATTTAGTGAAATAGCAGAAAAAGATCTGATTTTTTCAAACCGCGATATCTTTTTTAAATATTATATCTGTCCTTTTAATATTCCTAACAAAGCCATACATATATTATCAAAGGAAGCGGCAAGAAATTTTTGGGCCCTAAGTTTTTATGACAATACAGGCGAACTGGTTTATTCTTTAAATAGTGAACTCATCCACCACAAGCCATTAGATATAATTTTGTCAACACCACTACAACTTTCTTTAGTACATAAATATTATAGAGACACGCATATCTACAGCGCAGATTCAACACTTATGATAGCTCGCGATATAACAAACGGCTTCGCCGTCTTAAAAGCATATGCTCACACCCCAGACGAATTAAAATCGGTACAAAGCCTAATCAGCTCAACATCCTGCGAAATTATTTAATAATCTTGTGGCGTTTATGCGTATGTCGCGGCTTCAAAATCGGTTGCTCTAGCTGTCTATCTTCAACGCTAGCTAAGTTTATTGTTTCCGTCGTAACAGCATTAGCAAGGCTATTTTTATCAAAGTTTTGGCGATACATAGCATTATAACTTATCGCTATAAATGAACCAAAAAACAATAAAAAACCCAAGCTTATTAGCTTATTATTTTTTGCATAACCACTACCCAGGCGAACCAAAGCCATGCCCAGGAAAAAACACCGCCCTACAACATAGCGAAAAACTCTAAGTAAAAAAGCTACAATTTTAACTATAGGTTTACGTTGCTTTTTAGCCTTTTTTGCCATATTATGTCTTTAAATCAATCAATTAACTCTATGGCGTACTATCTACATTACATAACTTAATAATATGATAAAATCCTCTTTAAAATTTTGTTTATTCTTTGCGCTTGTATGCATCTTTATATCTTTATTTACAACAGAGAATATAGCGCCAATACAAACAAACCATCTAAGCACGGCCATAAGCCCCGCTAAAGATGCAGGATATTTAAACTCTAAACTTACTGAATTAATAAATAACGGCTGCCAAGAAAGCCCTGTTATTTGTGAAACAGGGGAAAAAGTTTTTTACTCCTTAGGAACGCATATCAGAGATGGCCTGAGAGGGCTATATTTATTTTTTGACAAGCATTTTACCAATCAGCCAATTGAACCTGCAAATGTTAGCTATTAACTATGGACCATAATATACAAACTATCGAAGAAAATTTTGAGCTACTCGACAATTGGGAAGATCGCTATCGCTACCTAATAGAACTAGGTAGCTATCTAGCCTCAATGCCATCAGAGGCCTATAGCAGTGATTATAAAATTTCAGGATGCCAAAGCCAAGTCTGGCTATATCCACAGTTAAAACCAGAACCGCACGGCACCCAAAGTTTAAATTTCTTAGGCGATTCAGACGCACATATAGTCAAAGGTTTGTTATATATTATATTAACTTTTTATAATGGCAAAACTATACATGAAGCTTTAAATGCCAATATTGACCCCCTACTGCAACGCCTAGACCTAGCAGCACATTTAAGCCAGCAGCGCACCGGAGGCGTTAAAGCCATAATTAAACATATAAAAAATTATATTGCTACTAAAGGAATTGTTGAATGACCACAGAAAAATTTGAAAATTTAAAGCCTATAGCAAAAATTCTACCACACAAAACTATTCAACATAATATAGAGAGAATCGACAATTATCACTGGATGCGTGCAGAAAATTGGCAAGAGGTTCTGCACAAACCGCAACGCTTAGACCCAGAAATCCGCCTATATTTAGAAGCTGAAAATAAATATCAAACGGCATTTATGCACGACACAGAGGCTTTGCAACAAGAGCTATTCTTAGAGCTAAAAAAACGTATAAAAGAAGATGACAGCTCAGTACCAAGTCCCGATGGTCCATTTGCTTATGGTCTGTGTTATGAAATTGGTGCTGGGCTTCCTAATTTTTTCCGGACAAAAATCAATGATAGCGAACGCTTTATATATTTGAATGGCGATCAAGAAAAAATCAAGCAAAAAGCTACAGAGTATTTTCAAATAAGCTCTGTAACGCATTCTCCAGACCATAAAAAATTTGCTTTTTCTTTTGACGACAAAGGAGCAGAATTTTATACAATAAAAATATCTAGCTTTGACGGTAGCGAAACCTTTACAGATAGCATAGAAAATACTAGCGGCAGCATAGCTTGGGATAACGATTCTAGCGGGTTTTTTTATATAAAATTAGACGAACAGCATCGCCCACATGAGGTGTATTACCACAAAATTGGGCGCCCCAGTACCGAAGATAAATTAATCTATACCGAAAATGATAGTGGCTTTTTCTTAAACATAAGCCGTTCGCTTAAAGGTGATTATATCTTTATAGATATACATGACCACGAAACAAGTGAAGTATGGCTGATAAATCCAAATACCCCGGCAACACCACCGCTTTGTGTTCGCCAGAGAGAGAAAGGCCTAGAATATTCCTTATGCGCAACCGAAGATAGTTTTTATATATTAACAAATAAAGATGGTGCTAAAGATTTTAAGATAATGTTAGCAAGTTTAGAAGCACTACTAAATGGTCGCTGGCAGGAATGCATACCACACCAAGAAGGGCGAATAATCTTAGAGCATCATGCTTATCTAGAATATTTAGTATGGCTAGAACGAGAAAATGGCTTGCCAAGCATAAAATATATCAAGCATAATGAAACAGATAACATAAAAACTATAACCTTTAATGAAGAAATATACGCCCTAAATGTTATAAATGGCTTTGAATATACAACAAGAACCATACGTTTTACCTATTCTTCGTTAACCACCCCACAACAGCTTTATAGCTACAATTTGCATAGCCAAGAACGACATTTATTAAAAGAACAACTTATACCATCAGGACATAATAGTGAAGATTATATAGCCAGAAGAATAATGGCGCCTGCCGTAGACGGTGAGCTTATACCAATTTCTCTATATTACCACAAAAACACCAAATTAGACGGCAGCGCTCCATGTCTGTTATATGGCTATGGCGCATATGGTATTTCTATAGCCGCCGATTTCACAGCCAATACACTTTCTTTAGTAAATCGCGGCTTTATTTACGCCATAGCGCATATAAGAGGCGGAAAAGAAAAAGGCACAAAATGGTATGAAGGCGGAAAATATAAAAACAAACCAAATAGCTTTACTGACTTTATCAGCGCTGGCAGGCATTTAGTAGAACAAAATTTTACACGTCACAACAAATTAATAGCCTATGGCGGATCCGCTGGGGGATTACTTATGGGAGCGATAGCCAACATGGCACCACAAGATTATCTGGCAATAATAGCTATAGTACCTTTTGTTGATGTATTGAATACAATGTTAGATGCCAGCCTGCCATTGACTCCGCCAGAATGGCCGCAATGGGGCAATCCTATAAAGAATCTAGAAGATTATAAGCTAATCGCCTCTTATTCACCTTATGATAATTTACGCCCGCAAGATTATCCACATATCCTCGCTTTAGCAGGATTAACCGATCCACGGGTGACATATTGGGAGGCAGCTAAATGGATAGCCAAACTAAGAGCAGTAAAAACAGATGACAACCCCAGTCTATTGCGCATAAACATGGATAGTGGCCATGCTGGCTCTGCCGATAGGTTCAGCAAACTAAAGGAAGTTGCCTATATCTACTCTTATATCTTGAAAGTAAGCGATATAAATTAGCTAACACAGCGTGTAAAAATGTAAATGGCGCAGTACAAGACTATACTACGCCATAGAATGAATAGCCAGATTACTTATGCGCTTTTTCAAAAAGCTCTACAACATAATCCCAATTTATTAAATTATCCCAAAATCCTTTAATGTAAGCTGCTCTAGCATTACGATGATCAATGTAATATGCGTGTTCCCAAACATCTATCCCTAGCAAAGCATGCCCACCAAAAATCAACGGATTCTCCCCACCATTAGTCTTTATAACTTCAAGTTTAGCGTTTTTCAACATAAGCCAGGCCCAACCGCTACCGAAAACCGTGCTAGCATTCTCAGAAAATTGCATTTGTAAATTTTCTATAGAGCCAAAGCTTTCTTTTATAAGCTTTTGCAAAGCTTCCGGAAGTTTAGGGCTTCCACCACCATTTTTTTTCATCCAACGCCAATAATGTGTATGATTATAATGCTGAGCCACATTATTAAATAATCCCATATGTTTTTGGTGGCTGTGTTTAACAACTTCCTCTAAACTTAATCCTTTTAAATCGGTATCTACAATCAGACGATTCGCATTATCTACATAAGCTTTATGGTGCTTATCGTGGTGGTATTCTAAAGTTTCTTTAGACATATAGGGAGATAATGCATCATAGCTATAAGGTAACTCAGGTAATGTAAATTGTGTCATATTAAGCCTCATTAAGATATTATATGCTGGCAGACCACATGACGCCAGCTAGTTATAAATGAAGTATATCGCAATTAGTTCAAAAAATACAGTCTAAACTATATAAATAAAATATCAAATTTGGCTGGGGTACCTGGATTCGAACCAGGGATGGCGGTACCAAAAACCGCTGCCTTACCGCTTGGCTATACCCCAAAACAATAGTTCAGTAACTAACAACATCTTATAAGCCATGATTAGCTTTTAAGCAATATCTAAACAAAGAAATTTTTTATTTTTTTATTTAGTGGTAGGATCATAATCACCTATCAAAAGTGACCCATCTAATTGCTGTAACAATGAGCTAATTACAGCATCGCTCAGGCCACCGTCACGCAGCAAG